>WEIS01044212.1:1388-13012 GCA_013389965.1 Todus mexicanus
CACTCTCCCTTTGAGAAGGGTTATGTGTGTGCCCCCTTCTTCATTGAACTAAACCAAACTTTCTGGTTTGCAAACTTCCACTATAGCTAGCATAACAAGTAAGGGCACCAAGAAAATACTGAGCAATTGTTATTTCATGTTCAGATATAGTTCTGAAATAAAACAGGACTTCTGTAATTAATTAAATCTGCCTTAAAGACATTGACACATACCTTCTGCAGCAGAGCTCTTACGTAATGCATTATGCTCCTAAATTTTCTTTGCAGTCCATTTGGTCCTTTAACCTGTAAGAGATGGGAAAAGAGCTTGTACTGTTAGTCTGAACTACCTATTGAAAAGGGAAAGGTACTATTACAGTGCATTGCAATAATTAGTGCCCTGAAGTAATTTACTAGCTTTCAAAATGTATCTATAGGTATGCTTAGTTGCCTGTTCTCAAAAAGCACAGCTGCTTCTCTTAGCTCTGGAGCACAAGAATACAAGACGCTGCCATGTTAAACTGGCCTCCCAACCTGCTGCACTCTGCTTACGCTGTTTTAGAACAACTTGTTGAACAATTGCTTTTGTAGCTCCTATATAAAAATGTGTTACTTGTATCTTGGTTACAGAGCAGTTCATTTGCAAAGGTAATAGACATCTACAATCGACAATCTATTTTTTCATCGAGCTATTATTTTAAGGTTCTGTAATATGTAGGTGTAACTGGATTGCTCTTGCCTAGGTTAATTTAAGCAAACTTTGAAAGCACTGGGCTAAGCTGAGATTTGTAGCTGTCAATAGCAGCCTGGAAGCATTTTAGCATTGTTTATCTATCATGTGCTGGCCTTTCCAATGCCATACCCTGAAACTGCGCTGCAAATCAATCTTTGCTGGCTCAGTGTGCTTGAGGTTCTGTGGGAGCTGGCGTTAGGATACACAAAGGTGGGGAAGGGCTGCTGAAAGATTTACTACTTTGCCCCAGATCAAAGGATTGAAATATTTTTGGTTTTATTGTTCTCCCAACTGTTACATGAATGGAAGAAGGGAAAACAATGTCTTTAAACAAATATTTCACTAACAGAAGAAACCTGATACAACTTAAGTAGTGGGACCCTGTAGTACCGGTAGAGTTAAAATACCTCTGTGTTTCTTAGTGAATAATAAGACAGGTTCTGAGGACTGCTCAGTTAGCACCCAATGCTGCCTCGTGCTGGGGACCACAAAGTTATCTGGTAATATCATGGTTCTTAGGCTGCTGGGTTGCAAAGGAAGAGCAAGAACAGCTGTAAGTTGTACTAGTGTCAGTAGCACGCTTTGTGCTCAGCCTCAAAGACCCAAAGGTAGACTGTATTTTGGAGCTCACTGTAGTCCAGAGCAGAACTCATAAATGTGAAGGTATCTTTGGCTAGATACTTTTGCTATCAGGTCTGCTTTTGAGTCATCAGCACAAAGCAGGCGTAATAAAGCTGTCTCAAGTGTTTTGAATCTTAGCAGCAGCATATTTGAAAAAAAAAAAAGCCCAAAGTGAAAAAACATAATTTAGAACTTTGTTATTTTTATATGAAACCAGTAGCATTTAAAATAATCTTTTAGCTTTGAAATCCTGTTATAATACTACTATTTTGAAATATTTTTTAAAAGTGTTTATCACTGTTGGCATGTTTAATGTCAGCTCATTTTTTTGGAAGCAATGCT
The DNA here is from genome assembly GCA_013389965.1 of Todus mexicanus. Taxonomy (NCBI): domain Eukaryota; kingdom Metazoa; phylum Chordata; class Aves; order Coraciiformes; family Todidae; genus Todus; species Todus mexicanus. The sequence continues at coordinate 3,063 of WEIS01044212.1, forward strand.
TATGTCAGCAAGTAAAACAATGTAAATGAACTATTTTTTTTAAGTGCTGCAGGCGTAGTTGAGGTGAATACTGTGGCTGATAAGAAGGATCTTCTCTATCAGCAAATCTCATATTGCTTGCGTTACTGCATTGGGTATGGCATTTATCTGTGTTTGTGCTTAGAATTGTCCTTGGTAGTGGTACCATAAAGTTGAACACAACACAACAGCTGGGAGTTTATAAATGGTGCATTTATGAGCAGTGTTTAATATGTTAAAGCACTATAAAAAATAATGCATTATATTTTTACAGGGTTTATAATGTTTTGTATTGGAGTAGACTTTCTAACAGAACCCAAGAAAGACCTTAGCTCCTTCTTTGAAGTAAGAAGCAACCAAAAGCCACTATTCAAAAAGAGTAAAAAACATATTAAACTATGTAAGTATAATTTTACTTCCTTTTTTCCGTGACACTAGGAATACCATCTGAGGAAAAAAAGTAATGCAGTGGAGTATTTTACTCAGATGTTTTCAAAATGTCTTTTTGGTGCTAGTTTTAGAACCAGACTTGTAGTTGGTATTGCCCTAGTTCTAGTTCAAAGGATTACGTATGGTACTGAAGAAGCTGATTCACTATGATTACAGTTGAGAGAGAGGGTGTTTATCATGGACTGTGTTAAATGGAGAGTGAAAGAAATGAACTGGGTGAAAAAGAAAATGTGACAGTGTATTTGGCATAATTTCGTATTTCATGTTGACTGTTGAGTTATAGGCATCTCTGGATCTTGGGATTTGTTACATGTGTATGCAAAAGATACGAGTGATTTCTCAGCCCTTTTGGTGTGTTGATTTTGAAGCAGTTCAGTGTGACACCCTTTACAGGGCTATGTGAGTTGGCTGGCAGTCGGATGGGACTCGGCTGGCTCAGAAGCTGCTGTAAAATGTGATACCACTCGTGCATGAGGAGACAGTCCTGCAAAGCCTGTTGTGGTTGCTGTCACAACACAATCCTTACGCCTTGCTGTACCTCCAAACCAGGCCATCTCCTGTCCGTGAACTGTGCCTAGGGATCCCAGCTTTCCAGAGGATGCGTATGAGGTCTGATTTTTTCCTCAGGTTTTGAAAAGAAACTAAAATGTTTGAGGTTTTACCACTATTTTTTTTTCTTTTAAACCTCTGGAATCCATCCAAATTATGTTTTCAAGTATTTCTCTACAATCATTTGAGCTGCATATTTGTTTTCATTGCTAGCTTAGTTTTCATAAGGAAAAAAGTCTGTTGATATTGTGAAATTTGGTAAAGCAAAAAATTACTAGGCCTAGGGCACGCTAACACTACAGAGATCAGGATGCTGAAGGGTCAAATTCCTGCATCTTTTTCTCCTCTGTGACTTTGAATCAAATCACTTATCATTTGCATACCTCACTTTGCCTCTTTTGGAAAGCAGAAAATAGTGCTTCATCTCTTTTCAGGGCTGTTTCTGAAATCTTTATGAAGGTAGTCACGGCCCCCTGGGAATTTGTGTGTTAGAGGCAACACAGGCACCAGTGCAAGTGGTTTGAATATTACTACTTCAAACCATTTCACAGAAGTGAGTAAATCAAAATACTGTCTGTCACAAGGCACAGCCCTCACTGGGCTAATTTTGTTGCACTGCAACAGTAACTCTTGTACTTCCTCATCTTGCCCAGACTTGTGTTGTTTCTCTGCTTTCCCTTCAAGCACCTTAGCACCTTGCAGAGTATGAAATTGCTTGACATTTGCTAGTGTAAACAGCATCTCCTTTCTTCTGACATCATCCATGATAAAATTTATTTAATTTTTACACAAAGTTGTTCCAGAAAACTTGCATAAAAATAGTTACATATCTGCTTAAAGATCTTATGAAAGAGTAAACTGGAGTTTACTCTGGTAGGTAGAGTATGCCACTGTCTAAATGAAATACCTGCAGAGGGGTTTCATCATTAAATTGCAGCATGCCAAACCCTGAGAGCTCTTAAGCATCCACTGCAGTTATTTGGAAGGCTACAGGAGCAATGGGAAAGCTCTGAATTTGCATTCTGTGAAGCCCCAGTGCCTTTCCAAGAACATGTCAAAGAAAGACTGCTCTGGAGGTCTGGCAGGGATCACATCTTTATGACATCTGAAGTCTTACAAAGTAATCTAAATTTTCTTCCTCGTGCTTTATTAATACAAAATAAAAATTGTATATTACGTATGCATACCTGGAACATAGAGAGGAAAACACTGGAAGGTTTCCATGATGCTTTTACTCCTATAAAGCACTCTTCAATAGGTATCATTTTTATATAAATATTCCAAGGAGTTTTGGTGTATTGTATCTGCTCAGCCTGACATGTTTTGGAGAATGTAAGTGTATCTGTATGCATATGGATATTCTGTATACATATAGACAGTCTTAAATACTCAACTTTGGAATGATGTCACTGGCATATATGGTCATTTAAATGTCTACATTTCCCATTCTATGAATAGCACATCTTAGAATGACAGTGTATCCAGTTCTGCTGATTGGCAATAATAACATTATTTTCCCTTGTTTTAAAACCAACTTTGCTGTGTTTTCTGTTTCAAGTATTGTGGCTGTTTGTTGGTGTTGGTTTGCTAGGATTGGGTCTGCGTTATAAAACTTACCAGAAGAAGCTGGCCCAAGGGGTGAGTAGTGTGTTTGTGAAAGTGGTAATTTTCAAATATACAGCAAAATGCACATGTGTTATCTTAGGTGTGTTAGCTGGTGCTGAAGAAGTCTTTGTATGAGTATTAAGTATTCGGCAAAACTAATGCAGAAATGAAGATGCAAACAGTTTAATTTGTAAATTTGTGTTGAACATGGGAAATGTTTGAGTCTTCGGAGACTTTTGGTGCTGCCATGAAGGAAAAAATATTCGGAAAAACTGAGTGATGCTTGCCTCATGTATTACTTTTATATGTGAGTTTATTTGAATTGTGTTAACAACTTGACTGGACAATGCTGTTAGCAGCCTGATCTCATGTCAGGCAAGTTTGAACAGATAACCTCCTAAAATTACTTCCGTCTGAAGGAATTCTGTACTTCTGTATTTATATCCATAACTAAATTGAAACTCTCTGAAAAGTTGTTTGAATTAGATTAGACTTAGACTAGTTATGGAAATTGGATAGAAATCAGAAGATTCCCATTTTCTATCTGGCAAAAAAAAATGAGGTATTGCAATGATAGTAACAATCGATATGCATAATGCTTGCCTATGTAGTAATTTTAATTCTGCATTAGAGCTGTTTTGATCTGCTATAAATTAACATGTTTCCATCCTATGATTTAACTGATTACTAATATAAAATTGAATTTTTGATGCAGTTGATTGCAATTATGAATTAGACTTTTTGTCTTTTGGTAGCAGTTTGCAAATAGTCCTTTGAAACTTGCCCTAGGTATATATTCTTGTTGGTGATATTTTTGTTGAAGAAATCACTGATGACAAATGCAGGAAAAGATGAAGATAAATTGATGAAAGCTAAGTAGAAATTGTGTGTGTGTGTACATGAGCCCACATGCGTGTGCGTATTTACACATACACATGGACATACACAGTTGGCTTTCTTTTTGGAACTCATCCAGGTTTGTAGTACCTTATAAAGTGGATAAAAGTTCGTAGTTCCTGTTAGGAAGAGGAAAAAAAATGTAGCGTCTTTCATTTTCATTTATTTACTATTACTTTTACAAATTCATTTTACCTATGATGACTTTTCTCCTTTCGTTAATAGAAGATTTTTCTCAAAAATATCTAAAATCTTCTGTAATCCTGACAGCTTTATTACGAAAACATGTTGCTTAAAACATCTCTTCTTGTGTGTCTTTTATGGCACCATGTATCTGATGTTGTGAACTGTAAAGGTATAACATGTAAAAGTCAAATAGTACTTGAACTTTTTGCCTTTTTTTTTTTTTTTTTTTTTTTTAGGTTCCAAAAAGAGACTTCTCTGCTATGATCTGGCCTTTTAGATTTGGGTATGACAATGAAGGGTGGTCTAATTTGGAAGGATCAGCTAATTTGCTTAATCAGACAGGTAACGACTTTTTCCATCTTGCTTATCTTTGAAAGGGTTCAACTGAAGAGACAGAAGCAAGAACACCTGCATTAACGCAAGAGCCTGTGTCTAGTGGCTTCCTCCTGAATTTGCAAGCTATTCCAATACAATCACCTCTGTTAAGAATCTATTTGCAGAGGTCATTTTTTTTTAGTGTATTTTAAAGCAGTTTCTCTTTGGAGCAAAGATTTTGTTTATTATCAGGATTTTTTTTTTCTCTTATTGATGATGAATTACTTGTCATAGAGGAATTCTTTCCATAAATGAAATAGTAATAAATAACCTTTTAGATCAGATTTAATGTTTTATAACTTATCTGTGGGTTTTTTCAGATGTTGAAGCATTACATAATTCCTAAAGGGTCTGAAATTAAAGCATCTTAAACAACGTGCACTGAGGAGAAACAGACAACTCTGTTACTATCACTGAGCCAGAGCAATGTATAAAAAAAAATAGTGACTGTAGCTTGGTTGACTTGTCATGATTTTACTGTAAAGAAGGGTGTCTAACCTGTTGCTCATGGGACAGGATTTTACTTGGAAAGTTAGCTATGGGAAATTAAGAGTTTGGATCAAAGATTAGTGCTGCTGCAGGGTGCATTGGAAGGAATTGACCAGTGGTGTTTGTAGGTGTTACTTATTATTTGCAGTACCCGTAAGATAGGGAAGGCTAGAAGCTGCCGCTTTAAGATGTGAGGCAGCTCAGGAGATTCGGAAGCATCCATCCTGCCATTCCTGTATTTGTTGTTCTCCTCTCCTCCTATGGTGTGAATGCCCCACAAGGCTTGCCTGAGCAGCTTGAGCTTGACAGATCCAAGCAGTAGGAAAGCACTGGCACAGGGGCTGCTGTGCAGGCCTTGGCTTTGTGGCAGAGATGCCCAGGAGTTAGGGAAAAGGGAACGGGTCAATTCATGCATCATTCACTCTGTTGTCCCATGACCAAAGATTCAGAGGGCTGAGCTTTGTAGGCTCTGTGGTGATACCAGAAAACAAGGGGGACATTTGATGAATTAAAATTTGGAGCTTTCTTGTACATATGTGATTCTACAGCTTATGTCTGGGTATTTCTTTAATATTTGTATATTTATTTATGAACTGTAATGAATGCATTTATTTATGGCACCTATAGTTTAAATTCATGAATACGAGAAAAAGTGATCATCTGGTTATGTCCATTGAGCATTTCTTTGTGGTAATGAAGTATCGCTTCTAAAAGAAGCAACTGGTAAGTCAAAAAAGTGTCAAATTCTAAAATATAAATGAATAAATCTTATTTCCTGATTCCTGGAAATACTATTCTGGAATTTTTATATTACAGGTATATTTTTATACGAAAGACCACATTAACATTTTGAATACATGCATTAATGCATTCAGAGTTAAGCTGGAGATTCTTAAATGATTTGTTTGCTCATGAAGTGCAGCTGATATTGAGAGCTACAGAGAGAGGAGTGGCTGACTTCTTCAGCACAGGGGTTATTTTTAAAGATGTGGTGGTGTGTGTTCCTTGCACTCATCTTCTCTCTGTTGCAATAGTGAAGATACAACATACAATGGCTTTTTTTACTGGAACTTCCCTGAAGGCAACTGACATCAACCCCTCTCATGGGTTTCAGTCATTTTTTATGTGGCTAGAACCCATGCTAATGGTATAGAAGCAAAAATCTGGGAATCCACTTAAAAGTACTCTGAGCTACCATTTTCCCTGCTAACATTGCTTTCATAGTGCTAAATACAACTTTTCAAAAGCAAACAATATTACATGGCAAGAGTGGTGCAGATGAGGGTGATCTTAATTCCTTACAGAGGGGCTGCAGATAAAGTGGTGACTTCATCTGCCTTCTGGAGTAGAACACTCCAAGGTAGCATAATCACAGCAAGAAGGTAGCACTTGCTGCTGCAGCCATGCTGACCTGCTACTTAAGCTGAGCCTGGATGGTTCAGCCAGCCTGTGGCCAGCTTGCAGACTCCCACCTTCCTTCAGGCGTGGGCAGGTCTTTCAAAGCTGCCAGTTCCTTGAGGGACTGTATTGCTCTTCCTGTACCCTGCAGCTAAAATATCAGGGAACCTGTCATGTTCCCCTGACAAAGCCACACCTCAGCTTTTAAACAGGGAGGGACCATAGCACCCGAGAAGCTGAGGTGGCTGCAGGTGGTCAGCAATTTACTAGAGCTGGGAACCCTTCTGTTACCATGCCCTGGAGCTGTTGCTATGTGCTGATAAATTGTTTTGGCCACAGCAATCCGCTCCCTCTTGCACAGGACCCTTTGAAGCAGAATAGGATTTGGTAGCTGAAAGTAGAGGCTGCTGTGCCATGTAGCACTTGTTCATGAAGCTGAAAGCGGTAGACCTGCTACTGTGCAGTTAATCTGCATATAGATGCTATGTCTAATGCTTGTGAAATTGTCTGCACTAGGTATGTGGAGGCCAGCTGTGCTGTGCAGGCTCATGGATGGCTGGTTGTGCACCAGAGTGGAGCTATGGCAACCAGACACTGTGTGTGTCTCTCCACCAGAGGCTGTGTAACCCACAGTGAGCAAAAGTTTGGGTGTGTCTTTGTTGCCAGTGTTAAAATTTGGCCCGATTGTCTCTGGAGGGGCTTGTGTCCATCGCTGTGTAATCAAAAGGGAAATAATAAGATTATGTAGTCATTTATAAACCACATTTTTATGTCACAGTTTTAAATTTGAAAAGATTTTCTTTTATTTCTTCCCCGTTTTAGATGCAGATTTTATCACTATTATAGAGAGTGATGCCTCTAAGCCATTCATTGGGAACAATGATCCAACAATGTGGCTAGGAGAAAGACTGGGATTTTACACAGATTTTGGTCCAAGCACAAGAGATCACACTTGGGGGTGAGTTGTCTTTACATGCATAGTAACAGTAAATAGAAGTGAATACCATACCCAATACTAACTCCACTGGAACATGAGCAAAGAATAATTGCAATAATAATCACTGCGATCACTTGTTGGAGCTTGTTTTTAAGAACATGTTTTTATTCCTTGTCATTACAATGCAATGCTGATAACGTTTTGTTGGTGTAAAGGTGATTTTGTTTTGGTGCCTGCCCCGGAAAGCTGCTTGGGCTTTGGTGATGCAGAGAATACCATCCTGCCCCTTAATGTACAGATTTGAAAGTCTGGCGTGCTAAGTGCTGTATCCGATTCCCTCTTATCTATTTTTTTGTTTGTTTGTTTATTTGTTTGTTTGGTTTAGGCTGTGAGAACTTTAGATTGCAGACTTAAAAATGTGATCACAGTTGGAAAATGTAACTGCACCCAGAGTTGTTAAAAATTTTGAGTTCATTAAATCCTAGCTTGTGCTCTGTAGTGGAAAATGGGCATAGAACGATTCATGTCTATTTGATCAGATTTTTTTGTGTCTGATTTTACTTTAATGCTTGATCGACTACCAGCTGCATATATTTGAATATCTCTTTGCTCTCTGGAAAAAAGTGGCTTGTGATGTGGCTTTTTTTTCAGGGGGGTATTGCAGAGCTCTGTGACAAATGGAACTTCCTACTGCTGTTCCAATGGGTGTTTAATTTTTGTCATATGTGAGGGGAATTTCCTTTTCCAGAGCCCGTGTCTTTCAATGATGCAGAATAGGGCAGAAAAGTTATTCTCTGAAATTTTCTTCATGAAATATTTTGAAAAACCTGATGCAAAATGATTTTAAGGCTGATTCCAATCAGAAGATGAAAAAAAGAGAAACCTTTTGCTTTGAGGATGTATTTCTACCTGCTTCTGTGTCTAGTAATGTACATTTTAATTATTGATAGTATAAAATTCTGTTTTGTCTTAGGATACAGATTTTGAAAGGCTCACTGTATGAATTAATATATATGGAATGATATTTTTTAGTGTAGGAATGAATTTGCTAATACTTTTTTAGACATGTGCTTAAGTAATACTTTAGAGAAAAGCCTTCTAAATTAAAAAGAAATCCATTAGAGATTGTTCGTGTTCTGGTCTGATGGTTTGAGTTTAGTGATTGTTAGTCTTCTGTTCACATTTATCACACTTGTGATGCCTGTGAACTACAAAATGTAACTGTCTCCCTCTTCTCACGTAGGATTATGGCGCTATCAAGGTATCCAATTGTAAAATCTACCCACCACCTCCTTCCGTCTCCAGAGGGAGAGATTGCTCCTGCCATTTCCATGACTGTCAACTTCACAGGGAAACTGGTTGATTTTGTTGTCGCCCACTTCGGAAATGAAGAGTGTGTATTTTATTTATCATTATATAATGTCACGTGAACTTGTCTAACATAACTGTAATTTGTGATCTTCTGAGATTTCTTTTGTACCCTTCAATATCTGCTGCTGTAGTATTGGATTTAAGAAGGCATATTGCAGGAAATACTGTGACATAGCTACTGGTTTAAAATTTTGAAGCATTTTTTAAGAGGAACAAATCTGTCACTCAAAACTCAACTGAGTGTAACATTTGAGTTACTAGATATACAGAGTTCTGCAAAAACACAAGAAGAAATAGGGCTACAGATAGATCTCGGTGCAGGATAGCATCCTTCTGACATTCTGCATGTGCGATACATCTATTATATTCCACAATTAGTACAGATAGTTACAGTTACAGATAGCATTAATGGACAACTGATGTTTGTGAAAATAAAAAGGAACAATTCTGAAACCTTCAAGAAAGGACAGTGCTGAACGTGCAACAGAAATACCCATTCAGTGTCCTTCTGATTATATGAAACTGGAAATATGAAATCTGGTCTCTGGATTCTGAAAGGAAGAATTATACCAGTGACTCAAATATGTGATGTGAAAGATGAAGGTACATATTCCAGTTCTTTGCTTTAAAACACTGTTTTGATTACTTGTATGTAATTAATATTAATAAGGGATAATTTTGTGATGCTGCATGTAGCTGCATTTTCTGTTTTATTCACGGTCATGTAGTATGATTTGGACATTGAAAATATTTGTTATAACTCACGGAGAGGCTAATTTGTGGATTGGGAGCAGAATATAATGCACAAAGAACCTGCTCAGAAAGCACTAGAAATTCTCATTATCCCATATTGAGCATCCCCATTTCCTTTTCCTGCGTAGAAGCTGTACTCCAAGCATGGAAGTTGTTCATGGATTTCCCTTTAGCTAACCACATACAGTTGTCAGAAACCACTCCCAATTTGAACTCTAGAAAGGAATTTCATTCTGTGCCTCACACAGATGATTAGACTTGCCTTTCTGAGAAACTGGTTTTCAGAGTAAAAGAAAACAGCACTGTATTCCCTCCTCACAGAGAGACGAGATAAAGATGAAGGAAAAAAGAGGAGAAGACACATGGGGAACAAGTGCAAATTAGAGTGGGGTTTGAGGTGAATTAATTTGTAATTAAAATGGCACACGCACCTACTCGTTTTTCATCTTTTTTCATCTGCTGCTTAAGATGACATAAACTATAGAATAGTGGATAGCTAGGGACTTTTTGAAGACTTTTTAAAATGTGGGAATGTAACAATGCCTGTGTCATTTAAAAGAACCCATCTTCTGGAGAGGTGTCATTCTGGAGAGAGCAGCTAGCTGAGCGGGCAACTTAACATATACCTAAGTCGGGCTTCTATTTAAGTGAACGGGGCTTTTTTTCAGTCTCCTGTCTGTGTGCTCTTTCTCCCTAATGTATTTGCTTCACTCAGAAGTGCTGCTATTTAGAAAGCATTTAAATCCTTGTCTTCTTTTGGGATTACAGACTCCAAAATCAGCTTCCTGTCTCGATGATATTTAGCCTAGTCTATCAAAATACAGAAGAGAACATGCTTTACACAACTGTTTAAAGTTATTAACATGAAGAATCATAGAAAGAGAATTGCCTTTACGTTATGTTATGACAAATTCAAGGGCAG
>WEIS01044223.1:0-13493 GCA_013389965.1 Todus mexicanus
GGTGTTAGGGAAGGGGATGGAGAGGGAGATAGACATTAGATACAGTTGCTGCTGGCTCTGCTGTCAGTCAAGAATTTGTTTCAGGCACCAGGTGAGACCAAAGTTTAAAACTCTGGAATGTAACATGTGCGACTGCCATAGTGTTACTGCTTGGTTTATAATTTGCTTCTCTTCACACTTTCTGGGCATTTTCCCACAGAAACAAATCAGAAGTCACAGAATCATTTAGACGAGACACTGACCATCAAACAGAAAATGAAGCGTGCAAAGCTTTATCATCTTCCGGTGCACAGCAAGTGAGAAACTGTTACTCTTTTCCGATAACTTGCAAAAATAACAAAAAAGTCCTACCAAAAGTTCTCAGCAAAAACAATTACCAATCTTGAAGGGAAAGCATTTTCTCTTGAAGCAATTACCAATTTCCCTTGAAACAATAATTACTTGTCAAAAGCCCAAAATTTAACAATTATTGAACTTTGTTGAAAACTTTTTCAGTCAATCACATTTCACTTCACTAAATAGATCTTTATAAATCTATGCTTTTCCAACTACCTCTATACTCAAGGGGTTTTTTTGTGTGTTTTCTGGTTTTTGTTTTCTGCAATATTTATTTATTTTCTCATATTTTTATAATGCTTTATACTTTTCCTGAAGTACGTTACAGCTCTTTCACAGGGCACTAAAGTCTTGTCAAAATAATTCAAGCTAAACTAAAAAATGTTTAAATTAATTCCTAAAGGGATATTTGCTACATACTGTTTGTTCATTCAACATGTTACAATATCTACTGAATTGCAGTAGCGGCAGGTTTTGCTCTGAGTGGAAAAAGTTCCATTCTGCATAAGATTAGCAAGTAAAAAGTCAAACAAAACACTCAGTGATGCACAGCAATGTCCCCCTTTAACTGTTGTTCATATTTTTTTGACCAAGATTTGATTTCTCATTCTGAAAAAAACTTGAAAGGGGAGATACAGCTGAGGGGTGCTAGCCCAGATTCAATTTCATAAAGAAAAGAAACTGTCACTCAAACATATATACCAACATTACTGCCTTAAAGTCAGACAACCTGGAGTCTTATTCATGTGATAAATTCTTTCTGATAGGATTGCTTAGGAATAACAACAGTATATTTTTCCTTGCAGCTTCAAATATATTTGGGGGGAGTGCACTATATACACATACAGATCCACATATATAGAGATTTCTGTACTAATCTGCGCTTCATGCAACCCATCCCTGTTTTATATGAATGGCCATGGAAGGTATTTGTCAACACTGGATTCCAAGAGCAAGGAATCTGTTGCTTCTGGCAACCCATAAACTGAACCTTAATTTAGTCTTTATTTTGATTTTTCAGGCAGTCTTATTTCTATGTGAATTTATAAAAGAAACTCACTTAAAGTATGTCAGAAAACTAAGGAGTACTCAGAGTAATGAGAATTCATGCAGTCCTGTGAGTGACAGTACTAGAGGAATACAGCTACCATCTTTAGCTGCCGTGAAAGAAAAGTTCACTTCTATCTGGAAACTAAATGACAAAAAAGAACACAGTACTGGAACTTTTATTACATGATCCTGAGTGCCCTTGAACTGAGGTCAAGGGAGGATCTGGTCCAGTAAGTTTTTTCTGTTTTGGTTTTTAAGAATCAGTTTGGAAAAAACTAGCTCATGCTAAAACTGACATAAAAATTTACTGGTGCTGGTGGGCTTTTCCAGTGTGGTAAAACATTCTACTGGTATTATTTTTGATAGGCCTTGTGATAACTAGTTGATATGTAGAGAAAACATAATGAACTTTTTTTTTTTTTAAAATTATTATTATTTTGCTGCTGCTAATGAGCACAGATTTATTGATCTCCGGAAAATAGCGCCCATCCGAACCACACTGTGCATATTGTTTATGGTCATGGAGCAGCACAAGAGCTGTAGGTATCTGCAGTAAAACTCTCGATATACGCATGAATACATCTTGTATTCATACTAATAAAGAGCTTTAATACATTTGACTAATGGCTGCAATTTGCAAAACATCCTGTGATGCTCTTGAATGAAAGCTACTATGTTAAAATAAAGACCAGCACACAAATACAGCCTGTGCTGATCTGAGAGACTACAATTCTCGCTCTCGACTAGTAGTTTTTACCAAGACAATGACTGGTTTCATTATAATTTGCAGAAATCTTACAGTAAATTAGAAGCTAGATGTTTTCAGTACAGTTATTCATTTTAACACAGGAAGCTGATGTTACAAGTAAACATCAGGACATAAAATTAAGAATGGAAGTGGGGATGGAATAAACGATGTTCTGTTAAGTAAATGATACTTTCCTGGCTCTGTCAAGATCCAAAAGCCCTAAAAAGCAAAATGTGTGTCACTCACGCTGAAAAATAACTCATGCTATTTCACAATCAAGGCCTTAAAAATGTGTTTGGAGAAAGCCGAGAAGGAAGATGGCAAGCACCACAACACAGAAAATCCATGCCATGTTTAAAAACAAACACAAGCAACATGTAGAGAGGAAATCACCTGGTAATAGGGATCCAAGGTTCATCAGTCTCTGGGATCAGTGTGGCTGAACAAGCAGTTTTTCAGGAGGGTACATCCCAAAGCTAGAGATGTTGAAAAATACGTGGGTGCTCAAAGCAAAGAAAAGAGGATCATTTCAAGGATTTTATCCAGAGCCCATCGAAGCAGCACTTCCATTCACTGCACTAAGCTTTGAATGAGGTTCAATATCCAAATGTAGTCCCCCATCACTAGAACTGGCTGGTCACATCAGAAACTGTTTGGGCAAGGTACCCCACCCATAAACAGAGTACTCAGGGAGACTATGGCAGTGAGCAACAAATAATTTGGGGTTTTGCCAAGATTAAGGGTTGTGTCTTCTATCTGTTCACCCTCAGAGACAATAAAATGAGGGCTATAGTAAGGAAATATCTCTGAAGCAATCTAAGAAGCAATGCCACATGAATGACAAGCAAGAGGATAAGGGTTCCTTCAATCTCGATGTCAGAAGTGGAAGAAATGAGTATGCGATGCGGTACAGAAGGCACCAGCAGATGGACACAGTGTTTCCATCAGCATTCTTCTCTGGGATTGTGTAAGTAGGAAGAGAAGTAGATAGGAAATACAAACCTGAGCATGGAAAGAGAGTTCCACTATGGGAACTGCCACATCAGCTACATAGAAGACAGGGATACGCAAGTCCATTTGCAGGAGAAAGAGAGCATAAACAGAGTTAAGTGGATATTAATGAATGCTAAACAAGGATGGCAAGCCTGCTCTGAACTTACAAATCACATCCGCATTAATACCAAATGAGTTCATTAAGATTAACATTATTATGATGAGTATCAAAGGGATTAAAAGAGATTATAGCAAATAAGAGAGTCAGATCAGAATGAGATGTAATTACCTTCATATCTGGTTTATCTATAGCTGCAGAGAAAGACCCAGGATTTACTTTACACTGGAGGAACCTAACTCACATTTTGATCTGAAGTGTAATTTTCAGCAAAGCTGATCTCAACAGTTTGGGCTGAACACAGCCCAGGCATGTGCAGGACGAACAAAAGAAGGGTGGGAAGGTGAGTAGAGAGATATGGGGAAGGGTGGAGGAGGCCCGCTCCTGCCCCAGCACCTTCATCCAAGTGTAGGAGACAACTCAGTCTTTCTGTCTCCTGTGTCCAGAATGCGATGTGAGACCAGCCCTGCCATCACCTCTGCCCAACACTTGGCCTGCTCTGACCCCAACACTCACCACATCAACTCTAAAAACTTCACTGGGCTTCACAAATATCAGCCAAGTCTTCCAAAAACGTTTAAGGAAAATAGTCTCACTGTATAGCTAGGGAAATTGAGGGGCAGAGGGAACACATTCGGTGAAGTAAAAACAAGATCTCTGATTTTTACCCGTTGCTTTTGTACCACAACTGCTTTTGTGCATACAGAGACCAGCTAAGGAACACCAAATTATGGCTTAAAATCAGACATCTTATAGAGTGGATATTCTGCCAATGCACACGTTCTATGATGCAGGCAGAAATGTTACTTGGGATCTTGGTGGGGAAAATTTACTGGGACTCTTCCAGCCGGGCTCTGCTCTGAGCAAGATTGCCTTTCTTCACAGGGTGACCGCACACGGTCGGCTCTCCAGTGCAAACATCACTTCCCAGCTCTGGTGTGTTTGGCCTCTGGTTTGTTTGACAGGTTACATGTGCTTCTGAATATATCTTCTGATGCTCATTTTCAGAGTGCTGTTAACATTTCTCTTGGCTGCTGTTTAAAAATTAGGTCCCTAAAGATATCATCCTTCAATAAGAAAATCCTCTTGCCAGAAGGCCAGGATTCAAACATGTTGAGGTTGACTGTCAGAGCCGCTGACCTCTGACCGTGGAGCTGAAATTCTGCAGGCATACCTGCACACTGGCTCCAAGGTAAAGCAAGATGGGCAGCTAGCACTGGAGGAAATCAAAATGGGCAGCTACTTTCATTTAATTGTCCCAGATGAATGTGCATTTAGAAAGCACCCGTCAAGCACAAAAGGAGCTGTCTGGCTCTCACCAGGACAGATATACCTCATTAGTTGCATGCTTTGCTGCTTTAATAGGCAATATACATATATAAATACACACGGTTGTGTGTATGCATATGGAATTTACAACTGCAGTTTTCTGAAAGAAGCCTTTAAAACCATTTTTTCTGTGGTGCTGTGTTGACATTAGTTAAATAGCCGATGTAAATTGTAATTTAGAGTTGCAATGCACTTCTGGAAGGGAAGAAAGATTTGCATCTTTACATACTTTACCTGACTTCACTGAGCACGAATAAGCAGGGTGGAGGAGATGAAGTTGCTTTGTGAAAGTCGCGAGCACAAAGCAGGGTCATCAGTGAGTCCACAATAACTAAATCACCAAGATGTTGTCCTTTGCTGCACTCCCAGACGGGTGAAATGTTAAGAGCTAGTACCAGACAAGCGACACTCTGATCCCCCCGTGGAACGCAACCCAATGCCCAGAGACCTCCAGGCCACGCTGCACATCATATTTTATGTGTTTTTATAAGAGAAGAAGCAACGATGTATTTGTGCATAGGCAAAGATGGAGCATGACAGTCTGTCATCCTCTGCCCAGTACCTTGCCAGCATGGCTAGACACTATTCTAGGACAACACTGACAGACTTTTCCCGCATAAAGTCTCCAGCCAGAAAACGCAGGGAGGGAAAGAGTGAAGACAAGTCCACCTCACCATCCAAAGCAGGCAGGCAAAGGGAAGAATCTACTCTGTTCTACTCTGATGGTCCGTGAAGCTGCACTTCCCAAAATTTCTAGGAGAAAATATGAGTCAGAAATCCTACGGGAACTCCTGCAGCAGCACAGCTCCCTCCACAACCCACACATCCTCAACAGAGCACTGCGCAATCTAATCCATATGGTGTATCTGCACTGCAACGTGGGCCAGAGCCGGGTGCGGCCTTACGTTAGGCTCTCAAAGATAAGTTTGGCACATGAGCAATTTTTTGTGCTTGAGCAGTTGACTGAGGAGCTTGGAAAATGGGGCATTTAGGAAAAAATCGTGAATACAGTGCAGAGACGTAACAGCTAGGCACAAGATTGCTTTGCAGAGGGCTACCAGAGGGAAGAGAAGGCAGGAGCTGGTCAGGGGTTCGTCTGTTCAGACAGAGATGAGGAGGTTTTGTCATCACAGCAAATCAGTAGTTTGATATTTTGCTCAGTCAGATTCCAATACAGGTTGTAAAAAAAACCCAAACAATCACCAAATCTTCAAGAGTGTGTTTAAGGTTATCTTTAGTCAGCCAAACAAATCTGTGGTCCACTGCTGATCCTGTGGACACCAATACAGTGCTTCCCTCCAGGACAAAAATTCCCTGAAGGGGGCACTTCCGAGAGCTGTATCTTACAAGCAGACAGTTCTTGACACAGAAACCCGATGTAGAGCTTCTCTGAGCAGATCGGGTATTCTGAGGACACTAACACACACCTGGTATCTCACATTCATTCCACATTTAAACTCAAGTAACACTCAAGTAAGGACTTAGTGTCAAACTCTGTGTGGCCCACCCTAAGGGTAACATACTCCTGGTGAACTTAGGGAAGAGGTACTTTTGCTCCCTTCCCCCTGGACGTGGAGATTGTTAGCTATGTGGATAAAAGGCCCAAGAGGTCTGTAGGGAGACAGCTAGACTTAATAGGACAATCGTAGTGCTTCGTCCCACAAAGGAAACCCACACAGGTAGATGCCCCAAATCCTGGGTAGTTCTGAAGAGCAGAACCACGACAGGTGGGGGATCTACTATGCAGGATCAGGATCTCGGCAAGAGTGAAAGTAGCCCACCAAATAAGCAACAAGCCCAGGGCAAGCTAAAGATCAGAATGCTGCTGACAAGTGTTAGGGATGAAACGCTGAGGCTCTTTGGGATGAGCTCTGCTAATTGTCTCCTTTAAATGCGTTATTTTCTACAGCAGATTTTCAACAGAAGGAGCTTTTACTCACTTTGCTAGGCGGAGGCTGAACTGCTCTCTTCGTACAGTTTCAAATTCGCTAGCTACACTCTAAGAACCACCCCTTTTTGCCTTTGCCTTTCTCTTTTCTTTTTGCTCTCTCCGAGCTTTATGTGAAAGAGACACCCAGTTTTAAACCATCTAAAAGACACTAAAAAAAACACCCCATCACTCCAAAACCCTGGTGGAAAATAATCTGCAGCTGTGATAATATCACATTTTTTAAAATACTGTAATACAGTTTTACTTTTACTAATAAAAGATAAAAAAGGGGAGTCTGTGAATAATTAGGGAGTGCAGTCTGAAGCCAGTTACAGTCACTGCAATTGATAATAAACTTAAAGCCCCTTGACAGCAGGTAAATGCTTTGCAACCCTGACCCCCTTCCTCTCACATTACTTAACAGCCCTGCAGTTCCAGCATTACATCACCGTCCAAGCGATTGGTTCCTGCATTTTAACTCTCTCCCTGTCTCCTCCGATTAGGAGCAACACGATGGGGGGAAAAAAACCCACCAACAAACCACCAAACTTCTCTCAACTTTGCTGTGCTCCTTGTTTGGGTTTGGTTTGGTCGGGGAAAAAAAAAAACCCAAACAACAAAAGCCAAACCAACCAACAGCTTCTGCTGCTAAGAGTCGAGGTTACACGCACCAGAAAACGAACTCTGTCGAAGTGGGAAAGGGAGTGGGAAAGGGGGACGAGGGAGGGGAGGAGGAGAGGAGGAGGAAGGCGACGGGGAGGAAAAAGTATATAGAAATCAGAAAAGGAAAAGAAAATTAAAAACAAACCTCATGGACATCACTGAGCCTGAATTCCCTGCTGAGGTGCAGAACATGAGAGCCCTGGAATGAGTGTATGTAGAACTTGAGCCAAAGCTTAACTAGCCCGAGTGAGTCATATCCTTCCCATTTGATTCCCGTCCAAATGATGATGTAATGCTCTGGCCCTCTCGCTCGCTCGCTCCCGCTCGCTACACTACCTCCCTCCTCCCCTTTTCTCCTTTTTAGCTCAGTGCTGGTGAAGTCACCATTTAAATCTGGCAGAGCTGAAGCAAAAACTTCAATGTAACCAAAACAGCCCCAGGCCAAGTTCCAGACTCACTGAGACTCGGTGGTGCAATTGCCATTGGAAACGAGTAAACAGAGAAAGAAACAGTGCCGCCTCTGAAGGGCCTGCGCAGCTGCCTGCGGAGCGCAGGGAAACCCAGGGAGCGGGCTGACAACGATGGACCGCGGCCGAGCACAAGATCCCGCACACAAGGGCTGGCTCCCGAACGGCCCCGGCTGCGGGGAGAGCCGGCAGCGGGCACAGGGCGAGATGGAGCCGCAGCCGGAGGCACGCAGGGCTCGGAAAGCGTGGCGCCTGCAGGCTCTGCCTAAGGCTGAGGTTGCTCTGCCTTACGCTGGGATTGCTCTGCCTTACGCTGGGATTGCTCTGCCTCTGCCGCACAGTGCTGAATCCAGCCTTGCGATGCTGGAAGGTAATTCTGGGGCTCTTCTTGATGTGCCCGCAAACCTACAGGTGTGAGGCACCTTTCTCTGCTACTTAAAAAGTCCAGAAAAGCCCCAGTCGATACTGCCCTGCAAGCTTATGAACTAACTCACCTGCAGTGCTGCTGATGTTGTCCACCCAGCGTTTAAAAATGCCCTTATGATATTTGTGATTTTTCAAAGATAGAGAACGTTTCTAGGTGGAACTTGTAATAATCTTCCATGGGTGCAAGCACAAGCTACTGTGCTGCAAAGTGCTCTGCTCCGTAGTATTGCAGGTTCTGAATCCTCTTGATGTTAAACACTAACGGTGACTGTGGCTGAAATACCTTCCGTGTCCTCCCCCACAGAGGGTTATTTTACTGTTCAACACTCACAATTAATTGTAGTCAATACAGTACAGATCAATTTCTCCACAAAAAAAAAGCAAAACCTAAACAAAACCAATAATAATAATACATTAAAATGTCTAAGCACACATACCATTCCTCAGCAATCCAGAGACTACCAGTTTCAAAGTCAAACTGCAGAGATGTAAGCTTTAATGGCACCGGGAACACTGGAGATGTAGTTAGAAGTGACTCCTTTCTTTACAGAAGTAGTTTACAAAGTCACTTCACCCTGTGTCTCAGAGTGACAGTCAATGGACACATCTATCCCCTAAAATTCAGGACACAATAAGAAAACATCAAAGCCTACGTGTTTTCCTTCGTTCCTTACAATGATGCGAGTTTATGGAAAAGCAATTCCTATTGCCTAGCAGCATTTTACCAAACAGGGTTTTTTTGGAAGGCAGATTCATTAAGTGATCAAAGCAGCAATGCAACAGATATTATTGTAAAGTACCAAAGTCTCCTCCTGTGGATACTCTTAGAGTTATAAATTATCTTCATAATATATTTCTATGGACCAACACCACTAGCTTCAGTCATGGTTTAGTCTTGAATTCAAGTAGTTTCTGTCATGAATTCAAATTCTTCTTGTTTAAGGTACCTATTATTTTTACAGATAGAATGCGAGGAGAAGGAAACCAGGGGTTTATCCTGTTCAATTAAAAAACTACAGTTCTCTGCAGCAGGCTGACCTGCTGGATGACATCTTCAATTGATATTGATGCTGCAGCTACTCAGAGTGACACCTTTATCAAGCAAGGCAGCTCAGAATTAGAGGTGATCAGCCATAATTATTACTGGCGCCACTGAAGCCTGTGGCTTGACAGCATCAGATGTGGTTGTTATAAAGTTTGGTCCATTGTGTCAATGGCCTGTATAACTCATTTATGTCTGAATTACCAGCTATTGATTTTTTGTCTTCTGTAATGTAATAAAATAAAAGTTAGATCACTCCTAAAGCTTTCTTTTAATTCCAGCCTTGCTGATAGTTTCATTTTAAGCTCAGCCCACTTCTCCCTCTCCATTTAAAAAAAAAAAAAAAAAAGTGACTTCCAACCTTTTTTTCTATGCATGTCTAAGAGGTCATCTTCATCCCTCCGTCTTTTAATTTTGTTCTTTTACATGTACACTGCTGGATTACATAGCTTCTGCTCACCCATTTGTGCCATTAGCATCACTATAAACTTTTTCATGGACCCAAGACAGATCCCTGGCTCAGAACAGCTTCAAACTGAGCCATAAACTTAAATCCCCAGGCCCACCTTTGGGAGGAAGGAAGCTGCCACAAAAGAGAAAAACAATTACCCTGAGGAAGCCAGGTAACCATATAGATCCACTCCTGCAGCCTTTGTCAGTGAACTGGTCTCTTCTTACTCTTCCAGAAGACCAATGCTTCCACCACCCTGCTATATTCAGAGCAAAATGCAACCAAAAAAGACGATGCAGGAGCTGCAGGGCAGTTCACTGTCCTCCTGAGGCTTCAAGCGCTTGCTTGGCAGCTGTGCACTTCTTAAAAGTAAACTTTGTTTACCAAAAGCAAGAGCAGACCCATTGTCCATTTGTGAGCATCTTAATCAAAATATTAGAGGAGTGACTGTGTTTGCATGGCAGATGACCCTTTTAGTTATTATTACTTTCATAGACACAAACTCAGAACTAAACTGCCTTGAAAACAGTCTTTGTTTTAAATAAGATAACTCCAGGAGTGAGAGAATTTTCTGAAATGAACAAGAATGATCCAAGCAGCATCCTGAATTGCTGATCATTTTTAAATAATGTGTTTATGCTGAAGTCTCATTTCAAGAAGAAAACTGTTTTAAAACAGAGCTCATGCTCCAAAGGAGTTAAAAACTTATTTGTGCTTACTGGTGGGAATTCAAAAGGTTCTTTCCAGGCAGGTATTTCCAAGGCCTATTGATTTTTTCTTCCCCCTAACAGGAAATACTGTTTGCCCATTTTCCTTCCTGTGACAGACCAGTTAATGATAAAGAATGTCCTGTGCTCAGAGGAAATTCCACTTGCATGCAAGAGCTCCCTCTTTATCTGTTTACTTGTCTATCTTTTCTTTCTCTCCCCACTCCACTCCCATCCTTAAATTTCCATGTTCAGCCACACTCAAGAATAGGGCTGTTGTGATGGGAGTTGTGGGATGTTTTAATTCTAATGGGAGCCTTCTTCAAAGTAGTGCCCTGGCCAGCACAGTTATGACTCCAGCTTAGCTGTCTAGCTCAGGAATGCTTGCAACACCCTCCCTGCAGCATGTTTCATCCTTGGGGAAAGGGTGGTGGGGCACACCACAGATGTTTGGTGTAACAGAAACTTGACAAAAATCACTGCTCCTGCTGAAAGTTTCCAGTCTGAACGACCAGAAAGCTCTGAATTTTGAGAGCCCAAATGTCAGAGCGCACTGGGATTATCTAAAAAGTGTGTTATAACAAGGAACTGGGTGTACTACAGTTGATTGTGGATGGACAAATCATCAGTTCTACATGCATTTTAGCCGAGTGTATCACACACAGTCTTTGGGATTGACTTCTGCCTGTTTTGATCAGTGGCCCAAAGACCTGTAGATGAAAGCAGTGTAGCCTGATTATTTTTTTCTCCACTACTTGGCTCTTAAAGAGGTTTGATTAAGAAAATATTCTGTAATAATGGTCCTACACTCAGGAAAGTCTCATTTTCATTCTGACATTATTTTTCATTTCTAACCCAAGAGCCTTATGGTCCCTGTGGAATTAAAGAGGCCAGATAATTTCAGGGTTAAATAAGCTTTAATGACTATCATATGTATGGAACCTTAAACCTAGTATTAAAAATTATTTTTTTAAAGTGGCATCTCTTCCTTTTTTAATTTAAAATAACCATCCAGGTGGTTTCCTAAGGATTTCTTTGCAAATTGCTTCCAGTGAACCTTTTCAGTTACAGATCACTGCAAACCCATGTGGTGTTATTCAGTGTTCAGTTCAACTTGGGTGTCCTGTGTTTTTGTAGTGGACAGAGGGACTGTCTGCACAAGTGTCTGCACATGAAGGCTGTGAGGTCTGCGCAGGCTAGCTGTCACTAGCAGGGACGTAAGAATGTGTAGGTCCACAGGTTTCAGCAGAATAAAAGTAAGGCAAAGTTAAGAGTGGATTTTTCAAATTGCTCATGAGATAATGGGATGCATAATCCCAAGTCACTTGGATGCCTTGGAAAAGGCCTATCTCCTTTGAAATGACTCAGATCAGCATTGATATGTCTCAGAGGTAGAACAGGCTTTTCGATGAGCTCTTTAAATTCTTATGAAACAGAATATCTGGAATTACCCTTTGTGCGATCTGCCTCAGATTTCATGTGAATAAGCATTGTAAGTCAAATGAATCCTGGAACAAAGATGTCTCTTTCTCACTCAGATGCACAAACATGCTGCTAAGTTAGAAACACACTACTGAAGATACCTAAGGAAGAAGAACTAGCAAGAGTTTGGGGTCCAACAGCTCTGGAGATAGGTGCTATGTGACAATTCACGCAGATGTGCAATGGACATGATGGCTAGGAGACCTTCTCCCAACGTTTTTGCAATGAATCTTAACCCAAATGTTCAAGAACAATTTCAATATAAGAAACCCTTCCCCAGTGACAGTTCTAAGCAGGTTAATGCCACTTGGGATCATGGGGTTTTTGCTTGAGACAATTACCCACTAGAAAATGGAAATGTCTACTTGTTATATACTCTGCAAATAGCTGTGGGCCAGTGATGAGCGATTGACCTGGAAGTGAACAGCTCTCCAATTACATATCACTGAGTCATCCAGTCTGAGTAGCCAGCTATTTTATTGCAGCTGTAAACCACAAATACCTAAGACAAATAATGTAGCAATTTATGTAAAATAATAAATAATGCTTTACATTTTGGCAGAACCTTTCACCCTGAAAGATCCCAAAGCACCTTGCAGGCCAACCAGAAAAAGTCATGCAATGCATCACCCTTGACATTGGAGATGGCAGCCAGCCAGCAAACAACACAAGAGTGCGAAGGGGAGATGTTGACTAAGGACAGAAGTAACCAACTGCAATTATTTTTAAAATGCCGTGTAATCTTTAACATTCATGCATAATGAACAGGAGGTTCCCTTCCCCCAGTGTGATTCTAATTACTCTAATGGATAATTAGAATGTGCTGGTTTAAAAGTGAATCCACTGCTATTTTTAGAGTTGCTCAAAGAAGCTTTGCCATCCAAGTACCCTAAATATTTTGACCTCATAAATTAATCTTTGGTGTGAAACTCTACAGGGTTTACATTGGACTCAGTTTAAAATATGTATCACATCTAGTCACATCTCAACTCTTGCAACAGGTAAAGGGATCTGGTTTTTATTTTATTTCGCCATTGTGCTTCAAACAGACAGAAAAATAAGCTGAAATTGTAAAATCTGAGCTAAAAGAGCAAACTCATATGCTGTAAGTAAACACGTGCCATGAAGCACAGGATGGCAAGCACTGAATAATAGTACAGATTAGCTCTAAAATTCTGTTCTTCCCCTAAACTGTCTTTGTCATGAATTTTTGTTAGCCTTCATCTTTAATTTTCAGCATGATAACAATACTTAATATTCTAATGAAATATTTCATAAAAAATAGGCAAAGATCAAGAACTCTATTCCAATTGGAAAAGGAGAGTATTGGGACTAGATTGCCCTTATTACAGCAGCATAGAGCTATAGTGCTATTTGATAAAAATATACACAAGATAACTTGCTAATAAACCTGCTGATAGTACAATATTTCCTGCANCTTGCTAATAAACCTGCTGATAGTACAATATTTCCTGCATATTTGCTGGACAAACTGACTTAAGCTTTGAAGTTCCATGAATTATGGGTAGACAAGTAATTCTGCTGGCCCTGATGCATCCTCAGACACACAGTTTACACCATTCAATCACTGTTAGGATGATGAGAATTCATGATCCAAGTGGTACCATTTTTTTACTTGGCTCTAACAATGATCTGAATTTAATTCACATCCAGCATCTTGACACCTAAACTCCAGCTCATATCAGACCTTTTCAATGTTTCTTAAAAAACAAAGAAGTCTCTGCAGCACA
>WEIS01044247.1:0-11555 GCA_013389965.1 Todus mexicanus
TCATATATGCAAGTTGTCTTTCCCCTCTTACCCCCCAAAAATACCCCTCACATATATCCTTGTAAAAGTCACATCAAAAGAGTCTCTCATATGAATTAAAAAATCCCCAACATTATGTGCACATTAATATAGGAACAACGACATTGAGAGCACTCTGTGCATGTGGTGAGTTAAATCTGTACTTTTGAACAATTCCTGCCATTTTTCAGATGCCAAAACCACAAGTTTTCCGGATTTTAATAGTAAATAAATCGTTCTGAGCAATGGAAACTACTGCTGTAATACACATATTAAAAATTTATAATCAGAAGGAGCAGCTCTTCATTATGTCTAAGTTTTACTAACGTAAAAGCCTGTGCACGTGAACAGAAAAAAACCCAGGTCCCCAAACAATAGTATTGTCCCCCTGGCTTAAAAATGACAAACTACATCCATGGTTGCAGAACACCCAAACTCTGTAACAGATTAGATTTAAAAATGAGCAATGCACCAAAGCAGCTATTAGTCTTCTAACTCAAGTGTCAACTTCAAACAAATTAACGACTGAGCAGTCCCAACCAAATGGTGTCTTGACAATTACAAACTACATTTCTAAATTCCAGTACAATATTCCTAAGTTTTCTGAACTGTAGTGATTTACTTGAGTGAAAAAACACTGCTGCATGTGGTTCTGAAATATTCTGCAAACTACATCTACTTCACCATCCAATTCTTTAATGAAAGACACATACTGGAGATGAAAGAAAAGGAGATCAGAGCAGGAATTTGATACACAAGAGTTGAAAGTTACATCACGCATGCAACCCTTGTTAAATTCTTCCAATGACAACTGCCTATGTATAATCTATAGTTAAGATGCAACTGAATATTTTCCAAGAACCCAGCATGATGTGAACCATATCTCAGCTTGAATCTACAAAGGAATAGAACAATAGTTGAGATTTTTGCACACCATCATCCATTTTCACCACAAACTCCTGGAATTAGAGAAGACAAGGAAGTAGTAACAACTAATTGTATGGCCCTTCTCATTCCCTTGGAGGTTTATTTTTTCCTCTTCAAAGCTTTATAGATTGATCGCAAAGCCATGCTGTAAATCAAAATAAAGCCACTACTCATTACCTAGTTAGAATTTCCTAGGCTCTAACTGTGAAGTTATTTCTCTGTTGTTTTGATCTCAAGGCCACCGGCAATGTCTACAAGCACACTACCTATCATGGCAGCTGATACACATTTTTTTCCCAGATCCCTTTTCAGCAACTTGATGAATTTCCACCTGCTTCCAGTTCTAAAGTAGAACCACCAAGATAAATGATTCATGAATTCAAAAATACTTGTCCAGGCTGAAAAAAAAATAAAATATGCTAAGAGTGATTCAGGATTAAAGAAAATTGAGTGTTTGGTCTACTGGTGTAGACCAACGTGCCCAGCTGCGATGGCCTACACTCCACCTGAAAAATAAAGGAAGAAATGAAGACTTAAAGCTACTGTTACCACTGTAAAAGCTACCTCTTAGCAAGGAAAAATACATAAAAATACACATACTACCTGCTCATCCCTATCAGCTTCCAAATTTCTTCTTGATGTATGAAACACAGCATGGAAAAGTTTTATTTTTAAAAAAAATTCTGAAATACCAGGAAAGATAAAGCCTCTTCTTTCCAGGGTTGCTGGATGGCACTGCTCAAACAATCCATTTCTCTTTCCTATTCCCTCAGCAGGCAACAACCCTCAGTCCCTCACTCAGTTTCTCTCTGGACAAAAGCAAACACTTTAAGCTGAGTTTTCATTGCTGCCACCAGCACCCGATGTGCTCCTCACTCAGTCCCTCTGGCTACAGCCAAGCAACCTGGCACAGCACAAACCCGTAACACGCAACCTTTGTCTCACCTGCTCAAAAGTGAAATACTTCAGCAGTCTCTACCTGCACGTGCTCACACCCACCGACTTTTTTCAAAGCTGTCTCTAAAGAATCAACGCAGTGGCAAAGGGCAGAACCCCAGCCTTCCTCTCTGCAAAAGTTCACTGAACAGGAGGGGAAAGTGGAGCAAGATGAAACGTAGAGACTGAACCTTAAAGGAATGCATGCAACCAGCAAAGCAATTGAACTAAAAATAACACAGAGACCATGCCCACACATGTAGCTAGAGCCAGGGTGCCTGTAGAGAAGCAGCACCTTTCGTGTAGAGCAAGTAGGAGAATGTCCAGGAGGCTACGGAGCTCCATGTAGGATCTGGCCGTCTCACCCGAGCTCCATAAGATAGTACACAAATCTCATGGTAGTGCATTTCCCCATAATAATTTGGAATAAACTTTTCAATGTTTGTCACAATATTTTGGAATAAGGTATTGAATTTCTGAAAGGCCTCACAAAATCTTGAAAAATTACTTCTTCATACAGTTATGCATGCTAAGCATAGCTGAACCAAAACCTAGCAACTTTCCTCCAATAAACTGTCAAATTTCAGTGGAAGTTCTACACAATAGCCAAGAGATATTGATTGTTCTGCCCACACAAACGAAACTGCACCCCTTAACATGAGCCCAACTGAAAAAACTTACCAATTTTTACTTGCAAATTTCTCTCTCCATTTCTCAAAACCTGAAGCTCTTCACTTAATGTTACCTGAGTTAACATTTTGAGTATCATCAATGTTTGATGTTTAGAAAAGTATCAAACAATGTGATAAATACAAATCACTAACAGAAGAGGGGGAGAAAGTGCAAATGAATGTGACTCTTCCTGTCCTACGGTTGGTATATCAGGGACTGATTCGCCTTTACGCTTCACTGCAGTATTATGGCAAGTGAAAGGTGTTTCTGCCCATCTCAGACTGAAACTTCATAGACAGGCAGCACAACATTCCTCTTAGCATCTCACAACGACTTTCACTTGGCATAAGCCTTTGAACATCTGATGCAAGTTCTACCTATTTTGTCATAACTTTATCACAGTTGAAGACCAAACAGTACCCTCACTGAAGAAGATACTTTAGAAAAGAGAGAGAGATGGGAGCAGGAAATCTGCTGGGTTTGGATCTGCTATTTTAAGTAATAGAAAAATATTCCAATTTCTGCTAGGAATGATGCACATCCTTTGATTGATTGCTTAAACAAGCACACACCAAGAATTAAGGAAGCGAAAATGCACACGTTGCATCTCTTCAGTAGGAAGCAGATTCCCCTGAAGGTAAGCATCAGCTCCTGCTATCCACTGCTTTCTACAGACTGATGACTGGAAGATGAACACACTGCTCTTGTTCACCAAAACATTTCACTCATGCATACTGCGTATCAGGTGCTAACCCCTGTTTCTAAGCAACCCCACGCTCACTCCACATTCTCTGCTTTGCTACCAGTAGACAAGTGGTTTTAATCATCAGTTCACATTGCACCCAACATGCAAGAATCCCATCACAAGCAGCTTGGACACAGCACTGCATTAAGCAGCACCAGGCAGCTTCAGCCCCTGTTTTGTCTTCACCAAGACATGCAGACTATAACTAAAAGAAAGCATTGTTACCTTTGAGTTGTTTATAAAGATAAGTTCCTACAAAGATCCAGGCTTAAAAATTAAATGCTCGCAAATACAAGCTAAAAATTTATATTCTTTGCCAGCAGGTATGGAAATGCTCTTTTAGAGGTACTGAGGGTTAAACTTTTTTCTGACATTTATAATATTCAGTGCTGGAAAAAAAAAACACCTTTGCAAAGAATAATTGCTCCCACAGGGACCAATCCATGGGTCACAGTTATCTTGCACTTGACGGCAAAAGAGCCTTGAATGAGATTTTCTATAAAACCTAGACTTAAGCTTGCAGCATAGTCACAACTTTTGCTTTAGCTCTACAAGCTGAACTAAAGCACCACTTCTACAGTGTAATTATTCCACATATGTTTCAAAAACCCATGGGGAAATTTTATTATTCAGAAGAATAAATAGGCTAAAAATAAATGGTTTTTAATTTTAGCCAATTTTTACACTCCTTATGAATTTTCATTTTTCTTATGCAAGTTTAAGTCCATGGGAGAGAGGATTTGCCTTGAAGAAATAATTAAACTTTCATCTTCAGTTACGCGTCTTAGCAAATACACAGCCACCCACATAGCACATAACACATGAGTGCTATTCTGTGACACGGAATGCCAACATAATCACCAATGCTTCATAATCTTCCTTTCAGTTTCAAATTGAATATTTGAAGTTTGAATTTCTTTTTAACACAGAGTAAGCAGAAGTGCAGTAAGAGCTTAGGTCGTAAGGAGGTTGGGGTCCCAACACAGAGCTTAATTTGCCCTCAATATTTTTCTGAATACTTCAATCATTCTTTGAGAATAATGCAGTAATTTGTTATATGGGGTACGTAAACCTACTAGCTTAAGGATAATAAAGGATTATAACATTCAGTTTATCATGACAATGTCTGAACCATATTTAGCCAGCTGCGTAAGTCAGAATTTCTCCGGGAAGGAAGCAGGAATCTGTCTAGTCCAGGAAGATCCAGGCACATTTTACAACCAAGCCTGCCCATGACACCTGGGAACATTTAAACTCTCCTTTCTCAATGCAAGGGCCAAATAAATAAGCACATAGGTTCTCTGTAGGCAGGACACAAAATCTGCATGTCTCCAAGCTCATTTGCAAACAAGCCTCACCCTGTTCACAGGGTCCTGCTGATCCATTCATTGGCCTCAAGCCACACACCATCTCTGCAAGTGCTGCTCCCTTTTCCCAGAGCTGAGGCTGTTTTCCAGGACCTGAGCTGGCTGAAGAGAAGGGCAGAAAGACCAGACACCAACAGTGGAAATCAGAGGTTAACGCAGACTGATGGGCTGAAATACAAGAACGGATTGGTTTGCAATGCTTAATTTGCAATCCTGCACTAGGGACCCAGAGAGCAGCAGTTCGGCAATCTTCCTAAAGATGCCAAATCCAGCTCCAAGGGCCTATGGTAAGTGGTAAAATCACTACACTGATCCCAAGTGCTAGAACTGATATAAAAATGAAGCACAAAGTAATACAGAAAACTACTAGAATGAATTTATAAGACCTATCCAGAAACTCTTCCAAGTAATAGAGACCCTCTTGCCACACTGGCCCCAAATCAACTGCTAACCAGAGACATAAGAATGCCTGGCTGCCACTGATATTCAGTGCTGATCAAGAGGGCATAACAGGTTTGTTTTGAAATAAGAAAGAGCAGAAACCCAGTCCAATACTCCTGTAAGACAGGACATATTACAAGAGGAGTGTACCAAGTGAGAAGTGATGGCAACTGATTACACTAACGGATTAACTTGTGGAGCCTTCAAATATCATGTTCCTCACTGGTTCTTTTAAATATACACGTTTTAGTAGATGAATCAGAAGACAGGAAGTCAGTTGCCAGTAAAGCACTTCATATCCCTCACTTCCCAACACTCAAGGCTCAATTTGATCTACTCAAGAAGAGTTGTTGAAAGCAAAATCCAAGTACCCCAGAAACAATGATGAGTTTTGAAGTCCTCAACATGGGCAATTTCTTTTAGCAGAAACATCACCTCTACTGTCTAATATGATTCAGGTTCCTCAGCAGTCCTAAGTTTCACTGAGAGTTTGTTTTCCATCACTGCTGCCTGGAAACTCAACTCTACTCTGCCCTGCTATATGACTCAACCATAGCTATACAGGCCATCTTCAGCACTGCTGGGGCAGCAGAAATGCAGCATAGTTAAGTATAAAGACTTCAGTGCTAAGCAAACTCCAGCACTCTTGCATCTCTCACTCCATGCAACCACCTGGAGCTTTGTCCTTTGCTGCCTTGACTTCCCATACGTACCTTTTTCAACTTCTGTTTGTAATCTCAGACATTAACAAGCATCAAGTGACCTAAGCCTACATCCTCTGAACAACACCTAAAACCCCATGACCAAGACCTTGGTCGAAAAAATTACCACACTTAAGAGCAACACAACATTCTGCACATGAGGCCAAGCTCATCTACATGGAGAAACATCATCCTGTAATTATAATCCCAATCTTGTGGTTTTCAATACTGCTGGCAAGGGGTACACTAAAAAACCCCCACCACCTGCCAAAACAGTACACACCTCTGTGCAATTCTTCCCCTAGAGAGATGATGCAACAACAGAAAACCAAACAAAAATCAAACAAAGAAAAAGAACCATCAGGATAGATAGTAGAAATGCTGCTTAATAAGCTGGAAGGTGGCACTTGCACACTACAGTGATAAGGATGCTCTAAGAACCAATTTAGGAGAGAGTTTATAGAGGGGCATGCCGGCAGCAAGGAACAAAATCTGCTCATTTTCTTTTCATCTGTGTAAAATGGGTTTGATTTTCAGAAGGTCAGCGTGCAACATCATGTTATTAATGGACACTCTTGGTATTTTACCCATTTCCTTCAAGTTAGGCTTCTAGTCTCTGAGCATGATCACGTAGCAGATTTGGTTATCAAAAGATGAGGGCCAACACACACAAAATCCTGATCTCTCTGCTTCAACAGTAATTAGCAAAAATTATTGAACTGCAGCTCACAATGCAGATAAAGCCTCACATATGGTAGAATCTTTACTTTTAACTTGTCTGAACAAGCGTGAACAAAACCCACAGCAAATAATAATCAGTTCAGCCGGCTGTCTTTTAGAATGAGTTCCATTTCACGTATCTCCAATCTTAGCTTGTCATTAGTAATGCTAATTAGTTCACTATCTCAATGCCACGCTAGATTCAGTAAAAGCTGAGATCATTGCTAATTTGAAAAGAAAGCCTGCTCTTTTCTTAATATCAATAACGGTAATATTCACTCTATAAAACACCCACAGAAATATTGCTTGTAATTTTCAACCAGATTCAAGACTTAAATAAAAATTGTGACTACCTTTTGATTTTAAAAAAGATAATAAAAGGGTAATTACAAATTAACAGCACTAACTAGATCAGCAACCTTGTAAGGACTTACAGTGACACAGAATTTAAAGTTGAGTTATATCTTGCTATGCAAGTAAACCCAGCTCAGAATACATGCACATTGCATACATCCTTCCATAGCTCATTCTCTTGAAGGGAACCATTTTATAATACCAGCATGGTAATTTTTCCTTGGTATCTGTGAGTTGATAGAGGGCTTTATTTTAAAGCTCTCACACAGTCTGATTCCACAATTTTTTTGTAGCAGATAAAACCCAATTATATGGAACTTCAATCACAAGTCACAGAAGAGACCTGTGCAATTAAACAGCACTCTTCTACACAAAGAGCTAATTAAAGTGACATCCAGGGGGTGAACCAAGCTGTCCTCTACAGAAAGTGAGAACATATGAGCTTGCCACAGGACCTTCTGCAATGGGAAAAAGCTGAGACATTATTGGTAATGTAGTGGAACTGCTCTGCTCCGTCCCGGCAGTGGATGTCCACCAAGAACTGCCATGATCACACAGACCAACAGTTCAGGCAAATCAGGTCTCAGAGATTCCAGCGACCCCATGCTCCCCTGCACAGGAGGGTTTTGCTCCCCATATTTGCCCTCTCAGTTGGGAAGATGGGGAGAGCACGGCAACCGGAAACACGTGTTTCCCAGGGCTGGGGCAGCTGGAACTTCTCAAATTGGATTTACCACAGAGAAGCGTTTCTAAAGCAGATGAGNCTAAAACCAGAAATTGTTCCTGATCCATTTCTTCCTTCAACACTTCTCCTAGAACTAGATAAAAAGACAAATAAATAATGCTGGGCACGGGATTGTCTTAGTATCAAAACACCACCCAGACAGTTGGCAGACAGATACACCACTCCTATGACACAGGCGTGCAGATACAAAAGAAAAACAAGTGGATTATTTTGTTTCTTTTTTTAAACATGGAGAAAGGCCATCTTCCTCCTCTCTTTCAGATGGTTTTCATGCATTCAAAAGTTTTAAATGCAGCCTTTTGATAGCAGTAACCTACATTTTAAAATCTCTCACCTCTAATTGTGAGGTAGCTCTGAGAAACAAGACAGCCAAGTCATTTTCAGGCTACCCAACACTAGCAACCATTTAAAAAAAATAAGGAAAAGAAAACCACATTGTAGTAACTGAGCAGACTGACATGCTGCTTGAGATTAATGGAGTGCTGGTTTCTTGTTTAATAAGAATAAATCCTATACACAAATAGCAGTGAGGGTCATTGCACAATTCAACTCCATTCCGACGCCAAAAAGCAACTGCGAAGAATTCACTCGTGTATTTTTGTCAGCTGCAATAGGCATTCCCGCTTACTATCCACACACACTTATGCAAAGGACTTACAAAGGCTATGCTTGAGCTGAAACTCTAAATACAAAAACTAGATCAGGAAAAAAAATAGACATATTTTTAAAGATTATTTGCTGCAGAACTCCGTGACTTTCTCAAGAACATTCAAAGTGCAAAATCTATCAGGAGATGGTAAGTGGTAAATCCTGATTAGCTAAAATAATCAGAATTTCACTAAAAGGAAATACCCAAAGGAAAATGAAATTATCCTGGCTATTTTCTCTTTCCTAGTGAAATAACATGTATGTTTTATTTTCAGTTTGTTCCACCGGCACAGAGGAGAGAGAGAGATAAATGAAAGATGAGAGTCATAATCCATGAGAGCACTCTCAGACTTTCACAGATAGTGAAATTTAACATTGACAGATATGACAGGAACTCACCTCAGAGCCTAAGCTCTGCTATGGAATCAGGTACAGCACTAAAAAGAATAGGGATAAAGAACTCATTCAGCCTCGGCTGGTAAGAGAGGCAAGGTGTGAAAATAGTCTGTAAGCATTGTAAACCAAGAAGGAAAAACCTCTGCAGCCATCTCCTTGCCATTTTATTCTTTAAATTGTCGCTGTTACAGCAGAGAGGAGTTTAAGTTTAGTATTAACTACTACAAAATGCCCCCCAATTATCTGTATGGTTACACAGACCTAAAAGATCGGCTGCACTATATACAGAGGGGACATCTGACCATTAGGGTAACAAGTTCTTGACCTGGCTAGCACATGCTCTGAAAAAACTCCAACTTCCCCCCTACAACCACATCTGGAGAACCGGCATCACTCACCTAGGAGCCTCCCCAGTTGGCTGGTGGTAACTAGCTGCAGTGAGATTGTCTGGAACATCTACTGCCCTCCAACACTTGTACAAACCTTAGCACAGAAGCATTTAAAGCCATAAGAAGAAAACACAGGCAAACCTTACAGAGAGGAAAGTAGACATGGAGATGAAGTGGCTCCCACTAGCAAGCTGGTAATAAAACCAACAGTGCTTGAGCAGTGCCCAAGAGCTACACACCCTCTGAGCAGGTATGGTCGGATTCTTCTTACTTTGCTTCTTTTACTGGTGGAAACAGCCATCAGTTGTAGTGTTAGCAAAGTGCTGTTATCCACCTCCGACACTGCACGCCACACTACCTGCCCTTTACACGAGTTAACTGCTCCCACGTTTTAAACGAGCCCCCTCTACACAATCAGGATCCAAGGGCTTGGATCCTCGTTACTGGAATCCCAGTTTTGCGTGTGGTGACACCAAGGTGCTCCTGTGTTCAGCAGTCACAGAGGGCTCAGAGATGTTCAAGATGTCCCTAGATTATGTGACTAAGGGAATGAGCATTTAGGTCTGGTTTAGTGCTGCCCAGCATCATCAAGACAATGATGATGACATTGTCATCTAATAAAGTCAGGACTGTGCACGTACTCCTATCACAGGGCCTTCTGTGCTAATAAGAAAACACGCAGAAGATTCAAAACTTGATTTGGTAAATGCTAAGCAGGTGAATAGACAACGCTCTAGAAATTCATAAACTCTGATCTAGAGAAGGTATCTCCAGCACTTTAAAGCATCCTGAAACAGATGATTGTAGGTCCTAATTAGTACTTTCAGCATGTATGCACATATCTATATACATATACACAAAATAGTTGTTTATATATACACACTTTAAACAATTTAGCTGAAATCACAGATTTTTTCACATACTTGACAAGCTGAAGGGATTTCTTTTATCATTCTGCTGTATTTTAACAATGTATTCACTACAGAGCAGTTTCCTAATTAAAAGCCTTTAATTAAAGAAGATTAATTAAACATGAGATAAGCACAAATACTAAACAAACTACTTCAGAGAAATCCAGAATCTGACCTACCAAAATGACTTCATATGCAATTACACGTGCTGTGAATTACTGTTTGTAGATAATTGCCTGGGCTGTCTCCTTAAAGTCAACGGACCACATATTAAATAACATCAAACTAAAAAAAGAAGTCAGGGCTGATTGGACTTGCAGTTAAACACTCATTTTTTATGTATCTCAGCATTAACACATTACTGGTTCAAAATCATTTTCCAGTGGGCCTTAAACATAAAGAATACTTCCAACATCTTTCTGAAGCTAGCTTTCAACCCTTTGAACAAAATATACTCTTATCTACAGATTTCCCCATAATTTAATTTCCTTCAAATTACTTCTCAGAAAATAATCCCAATCCTAGAAATATAACCAGCTCTCTATATTGTTGACTGTTAGATACATTTCCTAGAGTATTTAACATGTTCTTGCTGTATGATACAGCAGAAGTAAAACAACTTGTTTTTTGTAGGAAGGCTGCTTAACGGAATCAACCAAGAAAAGGCAACACTTAGGTCCTACACATAGTAATAGAAAAATTTAATTGCTTTGGGGATCTCTGGCGTTATTCTTCCCAGTAGACACGGTCAGACCAGCTTTGTACCCAAAATCACACACGCTATACTTCACAATGTCAAAGAATGAAGTAAAGCAGTATGAAAGGGGCTTTGTCGGCCACATTTCAAAAGGTATCTATATTCATGTCAAAAATTCACAGTTTCACAGCCATCAGTGGGAGCTGCAAATGCAGCTGGAGTAGAGGGCCGCACAATTCAGAAAGCTTTCACAAAAGGAGTGGAAGTCATTGAAACATCAGAAAATTAAAAACTTAATTGATCGCTTAAATACAAGTATTAATACTTCTGATAAATCTACACAGACAAAGAATTTTGGTTTTCTGTGCCCTTAAATTTCAGATTGCTGCTGAATGCAAGCTATCCAGACTCTGGACCAAAAAAAAAACCCTAATAACCTAAAAAAATCCACAACAAACTAAAAAAAACCCAACCCTGTATAAACTCCTCTACTATTTCAACGAAAATTGTCTATTTTTAGGTCCTTGAAAGTTCCCTACACTAATGGGTTTATCTACAGACAGATTTTCTAGACTATTTTCTCACCTAATTTATGAACATTTCAACTACACACCTTGACAGAAAGGTGTGGAAATGACAGCTTTACCTTTTTAGGACCCTTTTCTCTGAACAATAAGGGAATAGAAACCAGAGCAGGGATGAATTCCACCAGCAACAGAAATTGAAGTTCTAATTATAGTCCCCACAGCAGACGCTACAGAGGTAGTTTGCCAAGACCTCTTTCATTAGTGAAATAACCTCAAACTCTTTCAAGAAGTATAATCTACCAAGACATATGGAAGAACAGAAGGCAATTTTAAATAGGTTTAATAGACAGTTTCCTAATGT
>WEIS01044296.1:0-19658 GCA_013389965.1 Todus mexicanus
TTTTTTTTTTTTTTTAATCTGCATGTGGCCTATTTCTGCATCCTGCAGGTTCTCCTTTGGCCTGTCCACCAAAGCTCAATGCCACTTGATTTGCTTCCAGTCTCTCATTCCCAGCCCTGCTTTGACCTATCTGATCACAACTGAGGCCCAGGTCCTTAATCACTGCTGTAAGGCGAGACTGTGGAGGAGGCTGGAGATGGGGAGTACCATGTAGGTGTCACAGTAGATCCAGCTCATCTGAGTATGGTTTTCAAGACCAGGACAGAGAAGTCAAAAGTAGTTCTTGGACAAGTTATGGCTGGAGAAAACCAAAGTAGGGAAGATGAGGATGAGGACAATGCAGCCTGGGAAGGCTGATGAATGAAGATGAATTTGAAGGCATGAGTGAGGAAGACAAAGAGAACAGCATCACAAAGCAAGATAGGACCATCAGGGACACAGAGCAAAAATGAGAGGGCAACATTCAAAATCACAGAATCACAGATTGTTGGGGATTGGAAGGGACCTCGAAAGATCATCTAGTACAATCCCAACACTGGCTGAAATAACTGATCCGAGGAAACCGGTGGAATTCACCACCGTACAGCATTATCTGATCAGGGTGCTCAAATGTTAGCAAGGCCCAGAGCAGGCTGGGCATGAATAGGTATTGGGATTTTTCACTGACATTGGAAGCTGCATCACTGTTACCACCAGTTTCACTGATGAGGACAGTGGTCCTGAGAGACCAGATGGGAGCTTGTGGTGGAGTCAGGAGCAAAGTCCAGGAGTCTTGAGTCTAGACTGGACCAAAGGAGAATCTTCTTCTCCCACGAGAACAAGCATGGAGCAGGGCCCAGTGTCTATCAGCCAGAAATCATGAAGAGAGGTTCAGCAACTAGGTTAAGAATCCAAATTCCTACTGCATGTGCTTTATTTTCTGACCCTCAAGTGGTCAGAGATCAAGGTTGGACTCCTCCATAATCAGAGTAGGAAACGTCTTGTCTGCTTGACTTGAAGTGGAAGATTGTATCTCCCCAAAAGGGACAATGAACATAGTTTGTGACCAGGGTCATCTTTACTCTCCCAGAAAGTCCGATCCAGGCCCGACGTAAGGCCCAGATGCTAGGAAGCTTCTTGTATTCGTTCAGCATTGACAAAGTTTGTTCTTTTTAGACATTTTGTCTGTGAAGGAGACAGGATAAGCAGAGTAATCCAGNGCGATTTGTTTCCTGGCAGCTCTGCAGATTTATGTTCATTTTCCTGGGTGTGTTTGAGCATTTGCCAGGTGCCTAAATGGATCTGGGACCTCCAGGATTAGCAGGAAAGGAGTGTAGAACTTGGATGGAGCTCAGGCTGGGGCTCCTGGACTCAGAACAGGGTGGCAGAGTGCCCTGTGTGCTGGTGGGACATATGTTGAGCCAGCTTGTGGCATCTCAGCACCATGGGCAAAACAGAACATGAGGGGAAAAACAACTCTGCAGGAAATGCCCTGGTTTCACTGGGCACCATCCCCGGGTGCGTTTCGAGGTACAAAGTACCCCCAGCCCCAGGAAAAGCAGTCATGCCTCCTTGTTGCTACTTCTGTCCTTGGCGCCCCCTGAAACTGTGGGCTGTCCCTGGCTCACCTCTGGCCTCTAGCTCTTCTCTCTCCCCCTTTCCCTCCTCCTTCCTGCCAGTGCAGCCCAGCTTCTCTCCCTCCCCAAGGTGTAGAGCTCCATGCTGAGCCATGAAGCACAGACAAGGACAGGCATCAGCTCCAAACACTTCACCCAATTCACCTCCCAAGGCACACACTGGGGTCAAAAATGGGCTCTGCTCCCTTGTATTTGTGCAGAGACTGGGAGGTGAGAGATGTCTGCATTTGTGCACACAGGCTGAGGTTTCGCTTTCCTACAAGGTTACACGGCCGGGATGTGCACACAGGGTCTGGAAACATGAGTGTTGAGGGTTTTCTATACCTCCCAGGACAGGAGTTGTATGATGCTGTGAGTAGTAGCCAGGCTTCTCAGGCAAGGGAGCACAGCTGGCCCAGCTCTCCAAGAGTAGGTCAGGAATGGGTAGGCCTTTTGGTGTGTCCAGTTCAGCAGGAGTGACCACTAGGAAGAGATGCCTGCTTCCAAGTCATTGGCTCCTGTGCCAGTTCATGTAAGAGACCCAAGATGCAAAAGATTCCCTTTCTGTGACCCTTTCTTTGTCCATGGTCACTTGACAGTCTCAATAGTGCTCAGTTCCCTCTGTACCTCTCACTCAAACTCTACCAAAATCTCCCAGCCTGGCAGACAAGTATCCAGTGAATGTATCTCCAGAAAATTGACTGAAATGATCACTTCCTTTCTATTCAAAAGGGAACAAAAACGTTTGAGGTGATGCTACTTGTGTGAGACAGCTCTTAATTTGCTCCTTCTTGGGAGAAGGATGAAGGAAATAACCCCATCAAGAAGGACTGAGACGTGGCATTCGCTGGTGCCCTAAGCACATGGGGAGAAGAGGAGCCGCTCTTCCATGAATTAACATCTGGTCCACAGCACATGAGCTCTGCTCCAGGCCAGCTCAGGGCTCTTTTTTGGAATCAGCTGTATGCACTTCTGTCCTGGAGTTTACACCCTAAGATAGGATTGGCAGAAAAGAAAAACTCTGGATTAAAAATGACCAGCAGCAGAAGGAGAGAAAGGGCAGGTGGAAAGGGAGGATGGGAGACAGACTTAGATGGCTTGCTTCGGAAAGGTTGTGTGTTCGGTGGATTTCATATTCTGCTCCCCACCACCACTACCCCTCCTCTCCCCTCCCCCCTGGGTTTCCCACTCCTGTGATTTCTGGGAACATTCCTCCAGGCTTTGATCTGCATTCCCAATACACTCCAAGTTGGAACAAACTCATGGTTTACCACCTCATGGTTGCTGCAGTTCAGTTACCACAGGCTCCCACCCCCTCCTGTATCTTGGGCTTCTTGGTCATGCTACAACTTCCATGGCATGCCCAAAAGCTGTTTGTTGGGCATGATCGCTCATGTCATGTGCTCAGGCAACACGATGATGCTCTTATCATTCACATTAGGAGGCAGGAACAGTGCCCATTGGCAGGACAGGACAAACACGTGTGTCCATATCACAGTGGAATTTTCCTCTTGCCAGATCTTTATTGAGCATGTCAGCTTCCCCCTTTGATCTCCTGCTCCAGTTCATTTCTCAAGCACTAACGCTGTCACAGCAGAATCTGTGCCCGAAGAAACTCTCCGCACCTCTCTCTAAACAGTGTCATCATGCCAAGACTATGCTGTCTCCTGGGTGCTCAAGGGACCAAAGGCTCTGTGTTATGTTGGGGTTTGTCTTGTGCTGGTGCAAAACAGGAAGGACGAAAACCAATTAAGTCACGCAAATGTAAACATGGTACCTTTGACAAAAAAGCCAGACTTGGACTCTCCCTTCCCAAACACGAATCTGCAGCTGGCCCAATCTAGTATTACCCGGAGGTGTCTCTGACGTGGTGTTTAACTGCCTTACTCCATCCCTGAGGAGGAGACTAAGCAGGGCTGGTTCTAATTCTGCTCTCTGTACCCCACAGAATGCCTGTTCCAACTAAATATATCGATGGCATTCGTTTCTTTTGTTTATGGTCCTTAAGCCAGTTTTCAACCCACACAAACGTTCATCTGCAAGCTAGTTTGGATTCATTTGCCAAGTAAGTTTTAATAAGACACAGCTCCTTCATGAACAACCCCATGCAGGACATTGATACCTTCACTCTATCCCCTTATAAACTGTCAAGATTTTCAGGGGAGATTTGTTCTCTTCAAACCATCATAGCAGTTTTGGTTTTTGACTCCACTCTGGGTGGCCCCACTTGGGGTAGCCCAGAACAGAGTCAGTCATCTGCAAGGCACTTTTCAAGGAAAATTGGGGCCAACTATTTTTCAATTACTGATCACTGTCTCTCGCGTACATGAAGTAGAAAAAGAACTGAAATCTCTGAATTTTAACAACATTTTGAACTTGACTTGGGTCCCTGCAGTAACTTGGCTTCGTTTTTTCAATGCACGTGATGGAAAACGCTTTAGAAGACCTTCTCTCCTGTCCCTACCTAAGTCAATATCTGCCTCCACACTGTGCTAGATTGCACAGGGATGACCTTCGGAAAGTTTCATCAGAGGAATTATCCCTTAGTCTTCTCTGTGCTTTTGCCCATCCACTGAACTGACTATCAGTGTTGTCCTCTGCCAAGGACCAATGTCAGCCAGCAGGACACAAAGTCCTGGACAAACCAGGGCTAGTCCTCTTGTTGCTAACAAGTTGCATCCTGGTGCCTTCTCAGGCACCAGGAGCTAGGCAGTATTCTGGGGTGACCATGGTGCCCAAGTATTCAGAGGAACTGCAGCTCCCCAGCTACAGCCACCTGGAAGTGAAAAGCTGTGTCAGCCAAGGTGGCTACCAAGAGAACAGTGATGCCACCTCTAACTCTCAACATTGCAAAGCAAAACCATGGCCCTGCAAGTGCTTGTTTCTCTACCAGAGACCTCTGCAGTCAGCTATGTGATCGGAACTCATCAAGCTGCTCTCCTAGGAGTACCCTACTTCAGATATGTTACTGCACTGCTCCAGTAAAGGCTGTTCACTTTATGCCATCTCAGTTAAACATTGCCCAGAAATGTCAGTGCCTCTTTACACAGCAGAGCTATCACTCCAGGAGTCATGCCTCAAAGCCAGCGTTACTGCAGGGCTGCCTCTTACAGGATGAGATTGCCTTAGCGTGAGACCCTGTGCAGGACAATAACCCCAGAGATGGGTATTTCAGATGTCTGGGAGCTGATGTGGGTGGTGGTGGGTGCTTCAACACCAGGCAGGGGCACACTGCAGCAGTGCTGGTACTCCATAACCCATAATGGCTCCACGAGTCCTTGCACTCGCACAGGAAGAAGAGTGAGAAGAGGGTTTCTTAACTAGTACAGAGGAGGAGAAGAGTCCTGCTGTGTTCACATTCCCAGTACACACTTTACTTGCACTTTATTTCATTTTGTTTTTATGCTGTTCCTTGGCCTCCAGTCCCTTGAGTTGCAAGAGCTGCCTGTGAAAGGCAAGAGCCACCACGGTGTGGGTCCTGAGCCTGCTGTGCTTGCATGATGAAGAGGCACCGCACTCCCCGTGATGGTGAGTCCCTCTGCCCTCAGGCCCTGAGAAGAGGCAGGTGAAAGACCCAGTGGCTGGGAAGGGGTCTGATCTTGCCGCTGTGCCCCGAAGGGAGAAGTGAATGGCAATGAACACCTGCCTTTGGCTGCAGTTTCCCTTCTTGGCACCAAGCACTCGTGTTTGGATTCAAAGCACAGTAACAAAGCCCTTGCCGGCGAACACATTTCAACATGTTATTAT
Source organism: Todus mexicanus (assembly GCA_013389965.1). Taxonomy (NCBI): domain Eukaryota; kingdom Metazoa; phylum Chordata; class Aves; order Coraciiformes; family Todidae; genus Todus; species Todus mexicanus. The sequence goes on from WEIS01044296.1 coordinate 5,343, forward strand.
TCCCAGGCTGGCTTTCAAGATCCTCTTTCTATTCCTTCTGTACTGATTGCTCTTGTTTCTCTTGGCTCCCAGAGCTGGCTTTTCAGGCTTCATTAACTGGAATTTATTAGCAACTTTAAACAATCTTCCTGCTGCCAAAAAGAGAGAAAGAAAGAAAAGAAGGGGGAAAAAAAGGAAAGAAACAAAGCGGATGCACACTAAACTCCAGGCTGGTCCCTGCCTGTGTGAGGCCCAGGACTGAACACCTCTATCACTGGAGGTTTTTTTGGGAGGGAAGGACCAGTGAGTGCCTAGGGTGGGATCGTGTCTGTTCGTGATGCAGCCTCTCCTGTCTGCTCTGTTTCCCTACTGGAGCTGGAGGCTGGTGGTGACAGAAGAGAGTGCAGACTGATGGAGAGACATTGGAGAGGAGTCCTCAGTGGCGTTGCCTCTTCAAAGATGGCTGAGAATCTGGTCTCTTGGCAACCTTCAAGCATGAGTGCTAATTGCATCTGCAACACCTTCTTGAGCAGCTTGCAGTAAAAAGTAATGACTAACAGGTCCCAGCACACCTGAAAGGCCCATTGTTATTGCTGAATGGATAGGTAAATAGAGGCACTGGCAGGAAAAATCACTTTACCAAGACCACACATCGAGTGAGCAGTTTGAGCTGGAGCAGTCCTGGTGTCCTCATCTATGCCCTAACCACAACCTTGCTTCTGATCCCTTGTGGGACATGGCTGTTTGGTCTCCAGAGGGGATCTGTCCTGTAGGACACAGCTCGGCTAGACATCATGGTGTGGCTCAGGTGATTGCTTTGCTGTCCTCCAGACTCTCATGTGCCACCCTGCTCTCACTTGTTCCTCACATGTCCCCACCCAGCATGGGTGCATGCAGGGGACTAACATATTCAGGGCTTAGGTGGATCCAGCAACCTGGATTTGCAGTGCTCACAGCAGCCCAAAGGATGTGCAACAAGGCACGTTTGTCCTCAGGGACACATGTGCTTCATCTACCCATTTTTGCAGCTTTCTTTCCCCTTCCCTTTATTCCTGCTGCTTAGTTGAACCCCAGCTCCACTCACAAGCTGAATCTTGAGTCCAACTGATCTCTGACTTTCATGAAACTTCACCTTCCCAAAGGGCCTGAAATGGTGCTAAAATAGAGGCACAGAAAGAGGAGGAATTCTAATAGGTGTAAAACACCAGCTTCCTCCAAGCCACTGTTACTCTGAGCTACAGGGACTAGATTTAGGAAGAGTAAAGATTGTCAGCAGTAGAGCAGGAGAGGGGAACTATGAGGAGCTCATGGAGGAAGCAGAGGAACATGAACTTTCTCTGACTGTCAAAGAAGATGACAGTTACAGATCACATTTCACATGTGCTCAGGGGCTGGGGGTCTCAGGGTTTTATGGGATGTTTCTGAATATTAGACCAAGATAAAAATGTCCCTAAAATATAAGAGTTTCTAGGGGACCTGGAAAGGCGATTTGAAAATTTGAATTTTGCAAATGTTTTTGGCTGAGGAAACTGAAATTTTTATCAGAATGTTCAAGCACCTTTTTTACAGGCATCTTTGCAATAGAGCAAATACCATTCAAAATATTTTCTTTTCAAGTCTGACCCAAAGCAAAAGAGTTAAGGTTAAGATATAACCTGAAAATGAAACAAACTTTTTTCTTTGAGGTTAAAAAAACTTATTGGGGTGGACCAAATCCCCAGAACATCAGTTTTGCTTTACCTTGAATTCAATTTTGCAAATTTTGTCTTCAGTTATTCCAGCCTGCTACTCACTCAGTTTTTGAGGATGTAACAGGGAACACAATAGTTATGAGGCAGGCTGGACTGTAAGGTCACCCAAAATCCCTGGAGACAAGAAACCTGCTGAAAGGTTTCCATCTAACTGAAGACAGGCACTGCAGGAAGGATAGATTGTAGGAGACTGTGCTTCATCATCAGCTCTTCTCTGTCTGGAGGGCAGGCAGGCATTTCTTCCTCCTCCCCAGAAGGCACTAACACTGAGATACCTGGATTGTCCCACATTCCTCAGCCGAGATTTCTGGTCTTTATTCACCTAGTATGTCCCAGCATGGGCAGTTCTTCCATGGTGAAGTAAACAGAAGGTTGGGTATCATGTGCCACGTGTCACCTCAGTAGACCCAAGGGAATATGTTCTGGGGAGCTGAAATCTGCAGATATTTGAGCTGTGAAACCCGAACAAAATTCTGTTGAGGATGTGTAAATAGGCAGGGTTTGTTTGCTTGAATCTTGAGCATGTCCTAGCACAAGAGGGTGTTCCTAGCCTGAATGTCATGGTTCTGATGTAATATTTGGGGATAAAAGTTTGGGAAAGGTATAAGTGAAAAGATCAGGGGAAATGCCAGGCAAGTTGCCTTACTGGTTGATGACAGCCCTGTGAAAAATGCACATATTGTCCCTGTCTCGATCTTGCTGTTGAAAGAATCACTTTTATTTCCTGATAATATATAAAAATCTTCCCTTGCTTGATTTCATATAAATTACTTGATTTTCCTAAATAGGATTACTGTCTTAGTGCTATCAAATTCAAGCAGGAATAGATATATAACGCTTCAATTTCCATTTCTTCTCTTTACTGTGATGTTTTTTTCCAAGTCAAAACACCTTTACTTTCCAAATGGGGACTTGTGGCATTTTGAATCTCTAGTAAAATGTTCTCTAACCACTTCCAATTATTTTTCAGATTTTCCTGTTTACATTTTTCCTTTTCGTCTATTTCATTCACAATTATTTTTGGCGATGAGAGGCTGGCACTTTTGGAACCTGTGAATATTTATTCCTTACTGGTTGAGACCGTTCTGTTTGTACATGATGTATAACCACAACACAATTGCTTGCACCAATAAAACTGTTGATTGTATTAAAAAAAGTATGATCTCTGTGTATGAGGAGTTGTAGTACTCCCAGTGATTCCTTTGGGTGTCCACACTTCAACAAGGGTTTTTACAAAATAGGAAGAGAAAGGCTGCAAGATGAATGTGAGATCTGAAAAACACACCTCCTGTGGGTAGTTTGAACTACCAAAAGCTAAAGAAGGATGAAAAAATTACTCCTGCTCATTTGGTAAATGCCTAATGGGGATGGGAGTTTAGGTAGCTGGGGTCCTTACAAGTCTAACGAATAAAAACTACAGATAGATGAGGACAAGTTGCAAGACCATCTGAAGTAGAAAACCTCATAATTTTGAGATCTGACCTGTTATGGTAAGAACAAACACCTGTATCTGGTCTGGTTTCTTTAGTCAAGATCCAATGTTCAGAGTAGTAAGTTTGTCTTTGCATATGTATGTCCACATCAAGTACTTACACTCAGCTGCAAATTCTTTCCTAAACGCACAGACAGGACTTTCTGCTCAGGACCGTGGTGCCTGAGCACAGGACACAATCACACAGGGCAGAGGCTCATGTTAATGAAGTGTTAGGCAGGTCAACACCCTAACCTGTGCACCTCGCTGGCATTACACTGTAGTACTGATTGATTCAGGGTCCCTCCACTGCAGGACAAGTGGACTAGTATATCTGGGAGATGAAAATCCTTCCTTTCAGGGTAGCACAAACACCTATTCTGTAAGAAATTCCTATATTTTTGGAAATATCATTTTTGCAATGTCGATGTCATCTGGCAGTGACTGCAAGAACTGATTCAGTAAAGGCAAAGTATTTCATTTGAACAGATTAAGCTATAGTGAGTGTTACATGTATACAGAAAATTTACAATGCATACATCAAATGTGACATTAATATCAATATTTCATGCGATGTAATAATAGTGTTTTGAAGAAACTGTTCTCCAACAGCCGCTATTGTGTTGAAAGGAGCAACAACATGAGAATAACACCTGGAGGTGTTTCTCATGGTTAAGTGGAATATGACCATGCGGGTGCACTTTACCCATGCAGAAATGGCCAGCCTCAATATTCTGCCCCCCAGGATCCCATTTTTTGGGTTCCCAAGGGATTCCAGTGGTTTCTAATGCAGGTGGTTAATTTTCACACTTTCAGAAGTGGGGCCACTCCTTCAGTGACACACAGCCACGTGCTGATCCCTGGGGATTGCAATTGCTGCTGTGTCTGAATGTGCCTGCTCAGACTGCAGCACACATGGGTGCACGATGGGACACCTCAGCCTTCAGGGCAAATTCTTCAGACTTCAATTGCCCAGGCTCTTTGCCATCTGAACTGCAAAGTACCCCGAAGATAGCATGTCTCTGGACTGCAGGAGGCTGTGAGGTGGGATCCTGTATGCAGAAGGGTGAATAAAGCTCCCCATTTGCTGGCTCTGCTCTGGGGTGCAGTGATGATTTTCTGCGTCATGGATCTTTTATTTTCTGTTTTGGTACATGCAGCATCTCAGCCTAAACGTAATGACCCCAATCAAATCCCTAAGCTAGAACAGCAAACAAACCCTCTCTCCCAGCATGCAGACTCCTTCCATCTCAGCCCGTAGCTGCAGTGACAACACCAGGGGCTGCTACTAGAGCCACAAGAACCCTCCCCAGTGTCCGCACCACCCTGACCATACCCTGTCTGGTGTGGCCACTCCATACTTACAGCTCCTCCAGGAAACGCAGGTGTCGGAGAGTGCTGGGCTGCAGCTGGCTGATGTTGTTCATACTGAGGTCTCTAATGGGGAAGAAAGACAGAAGTCTTTGGTTAGTCACACTGTTGCCCCCCTCTTTGCTAAAAGCAAATATGAGAAGCCCGTGAAAATGGCATTTCAGTATCTTAGCACAGCTCAGGCTCTGCCTGAAAGAGATGGAGATGAGCAACTAGAGAGCCACTTCCTTCTCCAGGGTGATCTGCCTGAGTTTCTCCATGGAGCAACTTAGGACATTTACTAACAGCACAAGCAGTATTAATGTCTCACAATTTTTGGAGATTGAATAGGGAGCCCACTGATGCTGGAGTAGGAGAGTATGTCCTTTGGCCCAAAAGTATCTTTCTGTAACCACTGGTCATGGAAGCCACCACAGGGAACTTTTCCAGTGTGGGGATAGACAGCTGCTTTTGAGGACAGAGTGAACCATGGAAGAAGTACATCCTCCTGGAGTGGAGTGCTCTGAACTGGAAAAACTAGGGGACAGCACCAGGAACAAAGGATGGAGGTTGACTCTGTGGGTGAAAAATTTTGAGTTTAGGGAGTGGGAGGAATCTATCTGGTTGCATTTGTCTAGGTCTTTGCCATCCCCAGCTAAAGACTCATCTCCTAACTGCTTAGGGTCTGACAGACCCTCCCAGACGAGACTGTGATGCTACCCAGGGGATCCAGGAGTGTGCTGAGTTTTAAGCCTTTAGCATGTTACAAAGCCACCGTGAGCTGCCCACTGCAGAGCTGTCATCATCTTAAGATGTAAGAGGAGCAAAATCTGCAGCAAATGGTGCATTAGACAAGCTGGTAGTTGGAAAGAACAAGGGTGCCTCTGGGCTCCAGAGCTCTTCTGGACAGCTGATACTTGATAGCTGCAACCCTGCCCTCATGAGCAGTTGAACATGCAGAAAATCACATTTGTTACCCAAGTCTAGAGCAAACTGTCCAGGTGACTGCACTGAGCATCAGTTTTTACAACTATGAGGAAGGATGAGGCTGAATTAAAAGCTAATGTGGTTAAAACTAATGGTAATGGGTGGGGCATATCCCCCACTGAGCAAAGCAATCTTAGGCTATGGGTAGACTCGTGTGATACAGAAGGGGCTGGTTTTGGTCATTGTGTATAGACAGGACATCACTCAGCTCCTTTGGATGGCTTAGATTAAATGGCAGAGCAGAGGGTTGTCTTCTGTAATGTGAGAATGAGGAGGCACAACATAATAAAGGCATTTTACTTCACTGTTTCCTGTTGTAAATCTCATGAACTTGTGAGCCGAAGGAAGGATATGCCCTCTTCACCAAAATGTCAGGGGAAATCTCTCTCTTGGCATTGGACAACTGCATGGAGGGAGGAAGGAAGCTTGTGCCAATGGCAAGGACTGAAGCATGAAGGAGAAAAGCCCCTCAGCACAACCCAGACATAAAAGAGGGACCTCTCTGAGCTGGCTGCCATCTGCAGAGCACTATGTCGTGTGAACTGAGATCCTGCAGGATCTGCAGAGCGCTCTGTCATGTTAACTAAGACCCAGGACTTGAGCCTGCAGGTCACATGCCAAGTGCCCTGAAGCATCACAGGCTGGCTTTGGGCTCTGGGTAGGAAATCGCTTCAGTGGAAAATAGGCTTATTGAAAAAAATACTGAAACTCCTTTGTATTCCTCAGTGAGAAAATTCCTGAGTTATGCTAATAAGGAGGCTTAAAAGCTTTGGAGATGTAGTCTTCTTCATTTTGCACCATTTTCCACAAAACCCCCAGACACTTTCTGACAAGATCTATCTGGCATTGGTGGAAGCACCTAGGGAGGGTCTAAGACCTACCTTTCTCTGGAGATGTGTCTTGTTAAAAACCTGCAGTTTCATGAGCCCTATTTGAAGATGCTTCTGGAAAAGTTTGATTTGTTTTTAGTTTGTATCTTTCTCTTCTCCGAAGAAGTGGTACAAAAATCCCCAAAGAACTTAGGAGAATTCAAAATTCTGTTTTCAGAATGAATGCAGAAATAAAGTTACTGTTTGAATTGCTGCATGTGCAACACTGCAGTCTGTATTTGAATGATCTTGGGATACAAAAGAAGGGTTAAAATACTATTTCTATTTTTATTTTTTCAATCCCTAAGGGCAGTTGTTACTTAGCACCTGTTGAAAGATATTTTTTTTTCCCTATATCACATTGTCTCCTGTTTATGTCGTAATGAATCAGTTTGATGTTTTGACGTGTTGTGAAACAATGTGAAAATAATGAAAAATAACGTAAAATGAAAGGCTATGAAACAAAACACAGATCTGAAACCTCCAAGACCTCCTTGAAACTCGGAGGCATATTCCTTGTCTTCTGCTGGCAGTGCAGGGAACACTCCTTGCTCACCACAGAAGACACATTTCAAACCTCACTGAATTGCATTTTGGTGCCCAGACCTTTCCTAGGCATGATGGGCACAGCTGCTTGTCCTGCACCCCTGGGCTGACGGAGGTTGCAGATATGTGCAGACCCTCATCATCAGTCCTACCCAGCACCACAACAGCATGTGGCTGGAGGTTGAAGATGTTTTGACCCCTCCTTTTCTTCCCTTTGATCCATAACCTGAAGAAGAATGAAATACCCTGTTTTTTGAAGAAATCTCCCAAAAGACAGAGGAGAAATACCATGATCCAATCACTCTGTCAGGATCACAGCTCCACCTCGCATGACTTTTCTTAATATACCCTGATCCCCTCCCTCTCACCCTCTTGCACCCCTGGGGCTCCTGGTCATGGACAGGTCTGAGGGAAGGGGCTCTCTCCACCCATCTCTTGGGGCAGAGAGGAAAAATCCAGCCCTGATTTCCAAGGCTATTGAATGGGGAACATTCTGAGTCATTTTATTTAAAACTCAGTGATGATTTGGATGCTGGATGCTCTGGTGGTTTGCAGTCCTGCAGGACTTGAGTATGACACATCTACGCTCACAAGACTGAAAAGGGGAGGCCCATAGGGTAAATCCTGGTAGCTATTTGCTAGCTAACGATCAGCGGGGCAAACATGGTGGCAAAGACTCAGTTTTACCATTAACTATTCAGTTTGATATCTCATAGTGGGCCCATGCCAGCTCCTCTAAAGTAGTGGACATCCCATCTGACTTGGTGTGGTGGAGTTCCTGGACTGCCATGGTATGAAGACAGCATGCAGGAGATGGTGCAAGGACACCAAGGTGCAAGGATGGTGTGAAGGAAGAATGAGTTCCTCCGAAGGCTGGAAATTAGCTTCCTGAGTGCAGCCCTGGACCCAGTGATTTTGCTAGCCACAAAAGTACGAGATGTTTCTCCACAGGCTGTCCATGCTTGTGTGAAAGCTGAGGCACAGGATTCTTGCCTGAAGTGTTGTGGGAGTAAATGTTTGACTTATTAGTCATGTAAAGATGTTGTTGACTTGTTGCTGTATTTTCCTGAGCTCATGCTTTTCCCCTTAGTAACGTTTCTTGTGTTTTGTACATCCCCAGTGCATGCAAGAGTAGAAGAACTTCCTGTCAGAGTAATCAGAGAAGCCATCTATCTCTTCAAGTGTTTGGGGGTGGTTACTTCAGCCAGACACATTTAGTTAATTTTAAAAGGAACCCATGATATCTGAACCTTGTTGGATTTTTTTCTTTTTTTCCCAGTAACATCTGGCAGAACTATGAAGGATTCATGGACTAAGTGGATTAGAGACTCCTCTGACTTTTCTCAGCTCTGTCAATGACTTTGACTTTCCAAAATAGCTCTCTCTTTTGAGTGACTAGCATCCAGTGGAGTCCAATAAGTGCTGAGTCATTCATACCTAAGCATGGCTGTTGTCACTTGCACTGGAGAAACCACTGCAAAGATGGGGACGGTACCATAACAGGCACTATGGAAATGCACAAAGGAAATAGTTTAGATCCCAATGTCTCCTAAACATTAAAGAATTTAGAAAGGTAGGAGAGGAAATGGGGTGCTGCAGCTTCACCCGACTTGCAATGCAGGACCAGCAGAGGAACTGTACAGGTTCTTGCCTTTGAGTTCATGAGATCACACTGTGTTAGTGCACAGGGACAAGCTGCACCTCTCCTGTCCCAGAGCTCTCATGTTCCTCTTTCCCTGGTAACTGGCCTGTCTGTCCTTTCTGCAAGCCATCATATAAAAGCAGGAAACCTTTTGCTGTCGGACCATTTTGCATGGCTGTGATCTGAAATGCTAACAGAAAAGTGACCTACTCTATTACTCACGGAACTGAAACTTTGTTCTGGTATCACTCTCATTTCCCCATGAAGCAACATCTTTTAAAGCCTCTTGCATTAGGTGTTGAAATTACCTATGCTTTCAAATGGCACCGTACCAAAGCCATCATGGCTATAATTAGTGTGATTTAACATCCTCCCCCTTCCCCAATTAATCCTAAACATTTATTGTAAGCATTTCTAACTTGTACCTGCAGGAAAACTGAGACACAGTTCATGGAAACTGAACTCATGTGATTCAGCCTCAGACCTTGCAACTCCTCTAGCCCTCGAGGGGTTCTTTAAATGATTTGCTTTGATGTCACCTTCTTTCATGAACAACCTTTGATTATTCACTAATTAGCCAATCTTCCTTACCAAAAAATGATGTGACACACCATGCTTTGGGTACCCCAGTAGGATTGTCTGCCCAGCTCTCTACTAGTTATGAGATGGTTACCACAGTATTTTAGTTTAGGGATGATATGAGCTTTAAAGATCAAAGGAATTTCTCTTTGGCATAATTGCTCAGGCAGGTGAGATGCAGGCTGTGGTGCCGGTGCTCTGAAACACAGAGCCAGGGATGTCCCTGCGGGGAGCAGCACAGTCCCTGCAGACTCAACTCTGGTGCAGGCACCTGTGGGACCTTGCAGAAGTGCACACTCTTAGGCCAAATGGGAAGTTTTTTATGCTACAATATGTGGATCTGCATGAAGGACACCCTGTGATTCTTGCCCAAGACACTGCTAAGGAGTATCCCCTGGACATACCTCTAGGGATGGTGGGACTGGTGTGTCTCACACAAATTCAAGGCATCTAAAACCTGTGCACAAAACTAGGGAGAGGTGAAACCTTCCTGCCACCCCAAAGCTCCTGAAATAGCTCTTCCCAGACTACAAGCACAGTGCTTCCTCAGAGATGCGCTCCCATGTGAATTAACACAAGCAGAATCAACAGCCCTAGAGCAAAGCAGGTTGAAGACTCTCTAGAGTAACACAACGAGACTATGGCTGCTCAGTTAGGAGGGTTTGAGGGTGAAATCTGCAGTGATATGGGTTTGGCTCATGCCAAGTATGTAGCCTTCACAGCCAGATGTGCATCTGGCTCAAGATCTGCAAAATGAACATGACTGGCAGAGAGCTGATCCTCTCCTGGAAGCCATCACAGAAGCAAGAGATTTCCTACAGAAAAAGCAGCTCTTAGCTATGTCTGGTAGAAGACATTCCCCAGTCATCCCCCTCTGTACTCCAAAGAGGCAGAAAGTTTGGTGACTAGCTCCAGTCCCCTGAGCTGCTCTGCATGAGTCTCTCTATCCCTCGGCATGACAAGAACCCTGTGTCCTTCTGCCACAAGAGCACGGGAAAGTAGCTGCCTTCAAGCAGATCTTTGATCTACGAGATTTCTGTAAGGCCAGGGTGTAGTTCAAGGGGCAGACCTTCATGCAGTCAGCAGTGGGGTACTCTATGGTCTTCTGGGTTCTATGATACCTCACTACAATTCCATGCATGTAGCAACAGCTGGAAGTGATGACAGACATTGCCCAAGCCACTAGACAGGATTTTTAGTATTTAGGGAAGCAGACCTTGTGCTCTTGTTTGTAAGGAGGCAAGGTATCCCCAAAGAACGTGACTGCTATCCTCAGGTTTTGAGTCTACGAGAAGCTACTAAGAATCCTAAGTGGTGACTATCTTCTCAAGCCCTGCATTGCTCCACTATATGAATATTTTTGAATTTTCCAAGTTGTTCAGGATATTAATGCACTCTCTTCCCAGCACAGACTCAACCTAGCTCCTCTCAGTGTTGTTGCTGAACACATGGATTCCTGGACTGCAAAAAAGACCTTCCTTACACTTGGGGAGCTGAGCAGAAATTTTTACAATTGTGGGGAGAAGCTAATGACCTGGCATCCTCTTAATTAATTAATTGGACAATTACATCATTGAAGCCTTCCAGTATAGCAGTCTGATTTCTGGAGCAACAGTACAAACCAGACCAAAATGCCCATTCTAATCCTGGAAAGGTCCAACACTGGACCTGTTCTTGCAAGGCGTGAAACGCTCTTGTCTCTCTGAAATCACTGGGAGATGAGCAATGTCTCTGCCTATCTTCTGGCCACTCTCATCAGCATCTAGTGAAAAAAGTACAATTACACCACCTTTAGAAAATAAGCCCAAAGGCAATAAAAGATGGTTTTAGAAATTCTTCAGATTATACTAGAGTGATTCATAAAGGGTCTTGTTATCTCCTTTCCTCTTTATCTTGAGATCTCTGAGGTCACCACAAAATGCCTGAATTGCTTGGGGTAAAGCTGGGGCTGACGAGAGAATGGTACTTCGAGCCATAGAACAAGCTGATTTTTTTTCCTAAAAGCCTGCAGGTTGAAAACTACGCTAAAGGTAATCTCCATAAAGAAAAGGAGAAAGGGAAGATAAAGAGATCAAAGCGGTAAGACCTCATTTGCATTGCACCATATCTGGAGGCACCAGCCCTATTTCAATCCCATATCACTGCAATAGGCGAGAGCAGAACGTGTTTCTACTCCCACCTCTCCATGTTTGAAAATAGATCAGTCATCTTAGATCATCCCCCATGTACAGGCTCTATCCGAGATCTCCACAATGTTTCAGTAATAAAGACTCAGCCGAGGCCAGTTTGCCAAGGTGAGATTAAGCCCATCACTGCACCAGCAGGTCTTTAGAAGTCTGGTCTGTGCAGCGAACAGCAGTGACCTACAGCAAGCACTGCTCACATGCCACTCTGGATATTCCACTTCCAGCTCCTCCTGTAGCTGCCTTGGCTCTGCACCGTATTATGTTCCCTCCACACTTGAGGGCAGAAAGGGTCTGAGCAGAGGAGATCAGAGGACATCTTCTGGCCTACAGATGCTTCCAGGGCCCATTAGCACAGAGCTGCTTCAACTGGAGTAAGGGAGTCTCGTACACCAAAGCGTGGTGGAGGCTGATGGAGCCTCCTCCCAGCCTTTGCTTTCGCCTTGCAGACAGAGCAGTCAGTGCAGCAGTCTGCTTTGAGTTGGGTCTTGGGTGAGGACCATATTTTCAATTTCTGACACCGTTCTACAAGTTCATGTTTTTGGTGATTCCTGTGAAACTAAAGTCCAGAAAGAATTGGTTTGGGTTGATCAAAAGAAGAAAAATTGTGTTGGTTTTCTTTTTTCTTTTTTTTTTTTTTTTCCCCCGCTACAGTTTCGACATCTTCCCCAAAAGAACATTCAAATCAGAAGTCATTTGAAAAGAAAAATATTTCCTGCCATGGAAGTGTCCAAGCAGGACTTTTCAGCCTATTTAGATATCTTTTTACATTTTTGCCTCATATGCTGGGATCCAGAGTTGTCCGGTGTTGGAGCTCAGTCAACGTGAACTTTTTCCTTAGTGTGAACACATCAAAACCAAAAGAACCTCTAAACTACAAAGAAATACTGAGGCAGGAACAGGAACAAGGAACATTTTTCTTTTAAAGCAAGAAAAATGAGATTGCAAGAAAATGTCCTTTCTGTCCACTGTGTCCTTTAGAGCAGCCACTGTCCAGCAATGACCTGATTTGTAGCAACAAAATGATCTCCACTAGATCCCTAGAAAGACTCTCACATTCCCTTGTGCCCTGGCTGTGGGTTTGTGCCCTGCCCTTCTCTAGGTCTCTGCTCAGCTTCAGCTCCCCGCTTGCTGGGCTCTTTGGGAACAGACCTACTCACTCTCATGGAAAGTGACTCCTCTCGCCCTGCTGGAGCAGGTATCCTCTTAACATCCAGAACAGTTACCAGGAGAAAGGTAAATCTAGGAGGACCTTATCTTCTGCCCAGTGAAAGCCTTTTGAAAGAGACAACGAACAGCAAACAGCAAACAAATGCAATTGGGACATCTGTCACTTTCCCTATGCAAATGTCCTTGAAATCAACTGAGTCCTGGAAATACTGTACTTTCGAGATGACATCTTCTGCTTTGATTAAGGCAGGATATTTGTGAAGACAAATGTGTTGATAAACTCACTCAGCTCTACTCTGGGACACTATCCACACTCACCTAAGGGCTGGCTGGGGGCACAGTTCTGTGTCCCAGGAAGAGTAATGCAGAAGGGTAGAAAGCAGGTCAAGGCAAGACAAGGATGGTTGTAAATCACAAGGCTGTTCTATGGAGCCAGAAAATCCATGGTAGAGGCACTTGCCAGCAGATTGGAGCTGTTCTGAGACCTGCAGTGCCTGAGAAGGTAGCTTGTTCATTACAGTCTGCCCTGTCTGCTCCAGGTTAATACCCAGCACCTCCAAGAAGACCTCTGTGGGACCTTTACTCTGACATACAGTGTGCACAGAACTTCTTTTTTCTTCAGGGTTGTAGTCTCCCCTGCATCTCCCCTGTTCCACTTGCACAGTTAACACGGGAGGAAGTAGTGGGAGCACAACGATCAAACCCCTGTTGGAGTTTACACAGTGCAAACAGAAGGGAATTGCTGCCAAGATATTCCTGGGGTAGTAAATGATCCACTTGGAAATGGTCCACTTGTTGGACTGTACCAAAAAAGCAGATACTGAAGGAGCAGACAGATGATAAGAGACGGAAAGAACCTGGTTCTAAGGAACCAGGTCAATGCAGAGGTAAAGATACCAAGATTCTGCTTGGCATAAAGGTGTGTGAGGAGAAATACGAAAGGGAAGAAGATGCTGGTTTGATGCACTAGAAGGATGTACTTCTCAGCTGCAAATTGCTGGTAAAGACTTCTGTAGAGTCCCCCTATAGAGACACAAGACAAAAGTACAAGACATGAATGGAGGATAAATCTACCTATGACTATTCAGGGTGATCGCCTAATGCTACATCTGGCTCGAGGGTGTGTAAACTACCAACTCCGAGAACATGGGGCATGGGGGTCCAGCCAGGCTGAGGGAAATGCAGAAGAGGTTCTTGAAACTCTTCTTGTTGCTCCCAGTGGCTCTTGGTGGGCTGTCATGAGAAAACTTTTGAGAGATACAGCTGAATACCAATTGGCCAGCTTTCGTTTTGGGCCAGTTTGTGTGGAAACTCCTGTGGCCCAAGTGCTTCCTGAGTACATCCTTGAATAAGACTTGCTTTTGGACTACCAGTTTGGTACCCATGCCTGACTCAGAGCACTTGCTGTGAGCTCTGCTTCTCTTTTTAGGAGCAGGCTGGGGTGAAGCTAGTGTGGTCTGCACACGAATGCCATAGACATGCTTTCAATTGCATATGAGCGGCACGTGCAACCACTGTCTTCACATCTTTCCTTTGATGGCACAAAGCCTGTGCAAAGTGTGTTTGGCTCCACATACCCTGGAAAATCATCTTTTAGAGATCTAAGGAGAGGCAGTATTTGAATTAGGGAAAAAAGCTCTTTCAATATTGAGTTCTACCTCTCCTTGGGAGTTGAAAGCCCTGCTGGACTCTTTCTAAAGTGCTCACAGTAAATTTGTGCACATGAGAGACCCCTGCACATCTGTCCCAGAGCTGCAGCCTCTGTCCTCTTTCTCTTCATTCCTTGCAT
>WEIS01044301.1:0-29014 GCA_013389965.1 Todus mexicanus
TGCCCAGCCAAACCCAGTACAGCCTGTCAAGAGCTTTGCCCACTGGTCCACCATGCAGGCATGGACATCAAACCAGAAGCTCCTGGGCTGCTGGACACCTGTCCTACAACCACCCTTACCCAGGCAACTCAGGGGTTTGTGGTGATAATGGCTCTCCTGTGCCAGTGTGGGCACGTGGCTGCATCAAGTGCTGATCATCAACTCTGCTGTCCCAGCAGTGGTGCAGGATTTGATCCTGCCGATCCCTGTCCCGTGATTCTCCTGGGCTCAGGCAGTGGGTGTTAAACCCTTGGGGATTCTGCGTGGTGGGTTTTAAACTGCTGGGGAGCCTGTTTGCCCCTGGAGTGGCCAGGGACAGATTAGTCTGATCCACTCTGCTGGCCAGGAGCCTGCGGTCCTCGGGTAACCCTGATCTCTGCACTGGGACATGAGTGCAAGAAGGTGATGTGTGGATAGTGGTAGGAGGGGGACAGATGGGCAAGGATGTCCCTCTGCCTCAGGGTAAGAGGATTCTGAAGGGTCAAGGTATGGATGAGGGCATCCTCTGTCAGCTCTGCATCCTCAGGGTTTTCCCTTCTTGTCCAGCACTCCCTGGTCCCTCTTGTCCCATTTCCATGTGGCAGAGGTGCCCTCAGGGAGCTGTGGTGAGAGAAGGGCTCTGCTGGCTCCAGTGGCCAGAGCTCCCTGGCTGAGCAGAGAAGGATGGGGGATGGGTAGATCCTGGGTGTCTTGGCTCTGGGGACAGGTCTCTTAAAATGTCCCGGTTCCCACACAGCTGCTTGTGTGGGCCAGGGACATGACAGAACGGGGTTGGGCAGCTGGAACCAACTCAGGCTGCAGCTCAGAGCTTCAGGAGGCAGACAGGCACGTGTTTGCACACCTGCGCTCACACCTGCACTCACGTGTGCATGCACACCCTGTTCGTGCTGGGCATCCTGTCCTAGCTGGATACCCTCGCGCGCAGGTCAGAGCTTGCCTGTGCACATGCTTTTGTGTCTGCTCCTACACTCGCATGCACACCAGCTCTCCCGGTCAGCTCTGAGCACACACATGTGTGAACGCATGTGCGCCCCTGAGAGGCAGCCTGGCCTCCTGGCTCTCAAGACTGCAGCAGCAAGATGGCCGAGGGCATCTCCTGCCAGTCCCGCTCTACTGGGCTCTAGCAGCCTCCTGCTTACTCATCTCGCACCTTCTTCCACCCCACTCAGCTCTACAACGAGGAGATCCTGGACCTTTTTGACAGTGCCCGTGACCCTGACGCACGCCACCGTAAATCCAACATCAAAATCCATGAGGATGCCAGTGGGAGCATCTACACCACAGGGGTCACCTCACGCCTCATCAGCTCCCAGGATGAGGTGGGTGCGGGATGGGGCAGGTGTGGAGGAGGGATGGCAGCTGGGTGCCCACCAACCAGGGATATGTTACATGGGGATGGCCAGGCAAAGGGGGATCTCACCCAGGATGGGTCAGAGCAGCCCCTGCTTGGTGCAGGGAGAGGTTGGTGTGCCCTCTGGGCTGCAGCAGGGTGTTGTACTGACTCCCTAGAAAGCTGCCTCAAGATTTCATTCCCTCCTGTGCCCTTGTCCCGTGTCGTTGCAGCTGATCCAGTGCTTAAAACAGGGGGCTCTTTCCCGCACCACTGCCAGCACTCAGATGAATGTGCAGAGCTCCCGGTCCCACGCCATCTTCACCATTCACCTGTGCCAGATGAGAGTCTGTGCCCGCCCAGAGCTGGTGAGATGGTCTCCTGCCTCATGGCTGGGCTGTTCCTGGATCTGATACCCAGGCAATGTGTGGGGGACCCTTGGAAAGGGGAGAGCGTTTGAAGTCCTGCGGAGAGAGGCAGGGTTTTGTCTTCTCTCCAGTGATAGCCAGCATTGGCATGTAATAGGAGCTCAAGTCTGCCCTGGAGCAGCCCCGTCCAAGGCAGAGATGATCTGTCCCAAGGGATGGCCCACAGCAAGCTGTTGTTGGGATCCTTTCCCCCAATCCTGGAGGGTCTGGATGTGAAGGCTGACTGCTGAGGCTTTTGCTGAGGTCTGAGTGCAGTCAAGGGAGCTCCTGCCCACTCTGGGTCCATGGTTGTGACCTTCTCTGTCTGTGCCTGGCTGCAGGTGAATGGGGAGGTGACTGGCCTTCTGGATGGAGCCCAGCCCACCACCGAGTATGAGACCCTCACAGCCAAGTTTCACTTCGTAGACCTGGCTGGCTCAGAGAGGCTGAAGCGAACAGGTGCTACCGGCGAGAGAGCAAAGGAAGGCATCTCCATCAACTGTGGGCTGGTATGGCTTCAGGCACCAGGATGCAAGGGGAGGGTGGAGGCAGGACCTGCCTGGGGGAGCCTGGGACACCTCTGGGTCCTGTTGGAGCTGCTCTGGGCTGTTGGGGTTGCTGCTGTCTCCACAGGAGTTTATGATACCCGGCGCTGTAGGCAGGAATATGCACAATCCAAAATTCCAATAGTGAGGGCACAGCTTTGCTGCTGAGGGCAGGAGGGATACAGCTGGACACAGGGGTGCAAGTCCTCAAAAGGTCACGGTCTGCTAACTTGAGCTTAAAAAAACTCACCAGGGCTCCGTGCTGCTCCTTGGTGCATGTAGGAGAGAGGCACAGCCCAGGAGAAGGGAAGCCCCATGTCTCCACCTCTTGTACTCCGAACTTGTGCACACAGGCCAAACATGTTGGCTTCGTGACAACTGAATTCTCATCAGGCTCTGAATTTGTGCGGGGTGGTGTTTTCTTTGTGTTGGTAGCTGGCCTTGGGGAATGTCATCAGTGCCCTTGGAGACCAGAGCAAGAAAGTTGTCCATGTGCCCTACCGCGATTCCAAGCTCACCCGCCTGCTGCAGGATTCTCTTGGGGGCAACAGGTAAGGGGGTCCCAGGCTGGGGCTGAGCCCTGAGAGGGGACTGAGGGGGCTGTTCCCCTGTGAATATAGCCATGGGTCTCTGGAGCCATGTAGGAGCTATTTCAGGACTCAAATGCCTCGTAGGGAGGGGATGGCCCCTGGCAGGCAGTACTTGACTTTGCAGACATGAAGACCTTGGCTCCTCGTGAGTTCCAGGCACAATTAGCCAGCTATGGCACAATTAGCTAGTGCAAAACACTCCCAGTCCCTGCAGATCTGGGACTTGGCAGGTGGTGCTGCCCAGAATGGGATGGATTGAATTCCCTGCCTGCTTTCCCAGTTCTTCCCCAGTAATCTTGTCGTGTGTGGGCTGGCTGATGGAGGTTGACTTTACTCAGTGCTGTGTGATGTGTTGGTCATATGGTCTTGCTGGTGCTCTGGCTCTGAGAGGGCCTCAACCCAGTCGATACCTTGGTTATAAAACACGGAAGGGTGTAGGATAGGTGTCTTGGGGCACATGGCCTGTGCTGGGTCCCAGGTTTCCAGGTGGGCATGGGGTGGGGGAAACTGTCCTTTCACCCTGACCTTCACCTCCCCAAGCCAAACCATCATGATCGCCTGTGTGAGTCCATCTGACCGGGACTTCATGGAGACCCTGAACACGCTCAAGTATGCCAACCGGGCTCGCAACATCAAGAACAAGGTGGTGGTGAACCAGGACAAGACGAGTCAGCAGATCAGTGCCCTGCGTGCCGAGATTGCCCGCCTGCAGATGGAGCTGATGGAGTACAAGGCGGTGAGTAGTGGAGCAAACCTGTAGAGATGGGGTGGAGGCAGGAGCAGAAGTACTCCTTTTCTTTGAATTGGGGCAGTCTGAGCAGGATCAATCCTCCTGCCTACCATCCTCTGCCCCTGTTAGTAGGGTGATTGCTAGGAGAGGTCAGGAGGTTTAACAGATGAGAGTTCAGCTTCTGCCCTGCCGCAGGCAGGACCTTGGGCAAGTCTCTTTAGGATGCTAGAGCAGGGAGATGCCTTGAAGCATCTCTCACTCTCTGCCTGTTGAGCTCATGCCTTCCTGGTCCTTAGATTTGTCCCTGTTCCTGCTTCGGTGGCTGAGGCTGCCTCTAGGGATGCAGTGGTGGGCCCCCACATCCCAGCTCACCCTGCACTCAGGGACTCCCCTTCTGTCCCAACAGGGCAAGCGGGTCATTGGGGAGGATGGCTCGGAGAGCTACAGTGACCTTTTCCGCGAGAATGCCATGCTGCAGAAGGAGAACAACACCCTGCGCATGCGGGTGAAGGCCATGCAGGAGGCCATCGATGCTATCAACAGCAGGGTCACCCATCTCATGAGCCAGGAGGCCAATCTGATGCTGGCCAAGGCAGGTGAGGCTGGACTAGTGTGGTGTAGTGGGCTCAGCCCAGTCAGCATGGCTGCAGTCTGGGTGCTGCAGTCTTGCCTTGAAGCCCTGACACCTCTGCTCCTGCAGGTGATGGTAATGAAGCTATTGGTGCCCTCATCCAGAACTACATCCGTGAGATTGAGGAGCTGAGGTGAGCTGGGCATGGGGACTTACAAGTCATCTGGGTCCCTGGGCCAGCAGGTGCCCAGGTGCAGCTCCGCAGGGTGAGTTGTAAGGCCCGATGGAGCAGCAGCTGAGTACACTGCTGCTGCACTGACGCTGCAGGAGTCCCAGCCTTTGTGCAGGGCAGTGCTTTGGCCATTGTGCTCTGTGTGGCCAATGGAGGAGTATGTCCTGGTGGGAGTGCCATGGTTCCCAGGGACTGCCGGCCTCCCAAAGCTGGGCCTATCCCAGTGTCTTGCATGATCCTGGGACTCTGTCTAACATCATCCTGCTCTTCTCACCCAACGTGAATGGGAATGGCTTTGTGGTCAGTGGGATGTCCCCTTTTTGACCACATCCTGTCTCCACTCCCTAGGACGAAGCTTCTGGAGAGCGAGTCCATGAATGAGTCTTTGCGTCGCAGCCTCTCGCGTGTCTCTGCCCGGCCCCCCTACTCTGTGGGCTCCTCCCCAGCATCTGGCTTGACTGGCCTGTGCAGTCCTGCTGCTCCAGTGGAGACGGAGGCCTCTGATGTCCTCCAACGAGCCAAGCAGGACCTGGAGCGCCTGAAAAAGAAAGAGAGGAGGCAGCAGAGAAAAAGGTGAAGGCAGCTACTGTGTAGTGTTGGGAAAGGGAAGGCTGCTTGTCAGTCCCTGCCTGCCTTTGCGAGGTCCTGCTTCCCTCATCAGTGCTAAAGCCAGAGCACCAAGATAGAGCCCAGATGCTGGGGTTCCCTTCCCAGTGCTGCCTGATCTTTTCACCCACCACATGATCCTGGAGGCTGTTTTCCCCAAGGGTCCAAAAGCAGAAGGTGAGGTGGGCAGGACCTATCCCTGGGCTCCCCCACGATGAGACTCACCAGCACCCCTCTGGTCTCCCCCAGCCCAGAGAAGGAAGCGTTTAAGAAGCGGCAGAAACTGCAGCAGGACAACGGGGAGGAGACGGACGAGAACGAGGTAGAAGAGGTGAGCAAACTTCGTGCTCATACTGAGGTGGGTGTTTGGGTGTGGAGCATTGTCATTGTCCCATGTGAGAGAGGAGCCAAGCCCAGGCTGGTCCTGCAAGCTGGCTGGAGGTGTTGTGGACCTGAGGACTCCACACTGGAGCTCCACAGCCAGCCCTGCCGCGTAGCAAGGAGCTCACATCTTTTTGGAATGCTCAGAATATGGGGGTGTGTTTGCTGATGTCAGCTGGCACTGGAATCCACTGGGATGTCCCAGCCGTATGTCTGTAGATGAAGGGGGGTGGGGTGGTGCAGTGCTACTTAGCTGGGAGGGGATTGATGCAAGGATGGATGGGGCACAGAACTGCTCCTCTCAACAGTGGAGGTCCAGAAACGGTGCTGCAGCCCCTGGGCATCCTGTGGGGGAAACTGAGTCCCATTGTGGAGGCAGCAGCCCATTGCTGTGGGGTGAGCTCATGTTTGGAGGAGGGCAGAGCTGCAGAAAGAAGGGCCAGGCCATGCTGCAAGCTGAGGTTAGGCTCATTCCATCTCTTAGGAGGAGGAGGAGGAGGAACAGGATGAGAGTGGCTGTGAGGAAGAGGACGGACATGAGGATGAAGATGAGGATTCAGGCAGTGAAGAGAGCCTGGTGGACTCAGACTCGGATGCAGAGGAGAAGGGTAAAGTGCGGAGCCACGCGTGCAGCCCGGGACATGGGGGGTGCATTTGCTGTTGTCTCCTGGCACTGAGCTCTGGTCCTGGGAATGGAGAGTTTGCAGGGACACTCCAGCCACATCTTCTCTGGGGGGCTTGGAAAAGCACTAGGGTTGATGTAGGGAGTCTCCAGTGCTCTTTGGGGTGCAGCCACTCCCCAGCAATGTGGGATCCCGTCAGATCCCTCTGCCCTCTCATTGTGCTGTGGCTCAGTGGGGGCGTGGGAGCGATGCTCCCCTGTCCCTCCCAGCTTGATTGTCCCCCACCGGTCTCCAGCTGTGAATTTTGAGGCCGACCTGGCAGATCTGACCTGCNGGTGCCTGGTGCCTCCAGGAAGGGTGTGTGGCCATCACAAGCCCTCTTCTCGCTCCCTCAGGCACCATGGAGTGCTACACAGAGGAGAAAGCCAACAAGATCAAAGCAGACTACGAGAGGCGGCTGAAGGAGATGAACCGGGACCTGCAGAAGCTCCAGGCAGCCCAGAAGGAGCACGCTCGCCTGCTCAAGAACCAGTCTCGCTATGAGCGGGAGCTGAGGAAGCTGCAGGCAGAGGTGGCTGAGATGAAGAAGGCAAAGGTACTTGGACATGCCATGGCAGGGAGGGCATCCCCTGATCAAATCTGTTTCCCTGCTCAGAAGTGATGTTTTCTAGTTCTGTCTTGGTGGCAAGTATAGGACATCTGTCGTGTCTGGTGGGTGGGTGCCCTGGGGTTGGTGGGTGCCCACACCAACACCCATGGAACCTGCCTGTCCAAGGTTGCGCTGATGAAGCAGATGCGGGAGGAGCAGCAGCGGAGGCGGCTGGCAGAGACCAAGAGGAATCGGGAGATCGCACAGCTCAGGAAGGAGCAGCGCCGGCAGGAGGTGAGAGCCCAGTCCATCCACGTGCTGCTGGAGGGAACTGGGCTGGTTGAGGTTTGTCCTGCTCTGGCACTCCGAGGTGCTTGTATATCTCAGGGACTCTGCTGCAACCATGGCCTCGCCAGGGACCATGCAGCCCCAGCAGAGCACCCCTGGCTGAATGGCTCCCAAGGGCTTCCCACACCTACTGGTGTGGCTGTGGGAGGTGCTGTGAGGTCTTCATGCTCAGGGGACAATGTGCCATCAGAGGCAGCCTCAAGGCTGGAAACCTTCTCGCTGTTAAAATCAGGAGCAAGACTGTTTGTGCCAAAATAACTGCCCCAAGCTTTGGTGCTGGGACTGTGACCATCACAGGACTGTCTGGACAGGACCACAGTGGTGTCTCTTGTGCAGTTTCAGATCCGGGCTCTGGAGTCTCAGAAGCGACAGCAGGAAATTGTGCTGCGGAGGAAAACTCAGGAGGTGAGGGGGTGGGGAAGCCTGCTTCAACATAGCTTCCAGCCCCCATGAGTGTCCTGGCCCCAGCACCTGGCTCAGGGACACCCCATTTCTGGACAGTTCTAGCTCTGGGAGTGGGTTTCTCAGAAGGGTGGGAGGATTTTTACGGCTCTGTAACCAGGTGGGAGATGGTTGCTGGCAACAGAGGAACTGCCCATCTCCTGGGACAGCTGAGCCTGTAGCAGGGAGCGTACTACTAGGGGAGAAGGGGGAAAACTGTGAGGGCCCCAGGGCTTCAGGTCTCCAGAGCTGCTGCTCTTAGGCCTGTAGGGACCTGGGGGTGACAGTGACAGGTTTGGGCTGGGGACACCTATCTGACATCCTCTTTTCTGCCCCTTTTCCGGGCAGGTCTCTGCACTGCGCCGTCTCGCCAAGCCCATGTCAGACCGGGTCGTGGGCAGGATGAGCCAGAAGCCAGCCATGCTGGACTCTGGCGTAGAGGTCTCAGCCAGCACCACCTCCTCTGAGACTGAGTCTGGTGCTCGCTCCGTCTCCAGCATTGTGCGCCAGTGGAACAGGAAAATCAACAACTTCCTGGGAGACTCCTCATCCTCCGTGAATGGAACTCGGCCCACCAGGTCAGGACAGGGGCTGTGTGGGTGGGTGATGAGGCATTCCAGGACTCCCATGTCTGGCTTTTGGCTAGTAGCGGAGATGGAAGGCCAGCTTCTTATTGCGCATTCGGCCTGTGTTAAACCACTGACCCAGTGACAGGCTGAGCTGGCAGCATTTGACTGTCACCTGGGCTTGAGCCCAGTGCTGAAATTCCATGAGCATTAAATGCCATGACACAAACTCTACTGGGCTCATCTCTTGTCCCTCTCTTTGCTAAGGGGTGATGGAAAAAATGGGCAATCCAGAAATGATGCAGATGCCTCCTCTGCTCCTGGCCATCCAGAGCCCAGACATACTTCTGGGGCAAGCCCAGCTTTTCGGGCATGGTGTAACCAGTCACCCATGTGCCTCTTCTCCCATATGGCTGTAGGAAGAAGTTCCCCAAGAAGGGGATGAGCCAGACCTTCAGCAAAGCCGCCCGCCTCAAATGGCAGTCACTGGAGCGGCGCATTTTCGACATTGTCATGCAGAGGATGACCATAGTTAACCTGGAGGCTGACATGGAGCGGCTCATCAAGGTCACCGTGGTGCTGGGGACAGAGGGCTGGGTGGTGGGTGCAGGGCAGGAGGGCAGCTGTGCTTACAGCCCCAATCCCCTTCTCTTTGCCTGCAGAAACGCGAGGAGCTGGCACTGCTGCAGGAAGTATTGCTGGGCAAGAAGGCAAAGCTGCAGGCAGAGAGCCCCAAGGAGCAGAAGGGGCTGCAGGAGCTAAATGAGGAGATCGAGGTGCTGGGGGCCAACATTGACTACATCAACGACAGCATTTCCGACTGCCAGGCCACCATCATGCAGATCGAGGAGACCAAGGTGGGTGGCTGGACTGAGCCCAGCTGACAGAGAGAGAACAGGAGTATCCCTAGGAGGCCAGAGTGTCTTTGGGCACAGCCAGACTGCATGTCCTGGAGTCCTCTCTAAGCCATGTCACACCCTTGGTGGGGCTGCACCCGCGCAGTCACCTCTCATTAGGTGGCTAATTTTGGAGGGGAGTGCTCCCAGGTTCTTGTATGTCCATGGACAGGCTGCTAGTACCCTATGTCCTACCACCCTGCGATACCAGGGAAGCTGCAGTCCCTGTCCTGCCCGTGGGACTGATGGTCACTTGTCCCCATGGGAGTTTCATGTGCTGGAGACATCCCAGGGAAGACTGGCTTTTTTCCAGCAGAAACTGTAGGCGTTGTGTCTGGTTTTGAGCTTGGGCACGCTGCAGAGACGCTGCACAGCTCCCGGCTCCCCTCTAGTGGCTGCAGCCTGGGCTGGAGGTTGTGTGATGTCCCTGCTTGCCACCGGCTGTCCCATAGCTCTTGGGGAAGGAGAGTCTGTTAATTCACACTGACCTTCAGGTTGTGTGTGACCTGCTGAGAAGGTGAGGCTGGTGGCTGCAGATGAGGGTCAAAGTGTTGGCACCAAGATTTCTGTAGCACCACAGAAGCCCTTTAGGTCGTGTTGGCCATCTCCACGGTCAGATCTCCCCAGCAGCCACTTGGGCAGACTGAGGAGATCCAGCATTGGTACTGGGCAGTGCTGGCAGGGTGGTAGAGGTGCTGTGCTGGCCACAGAGCCCATTCCTACACACAGCAGCAAAGCTCCCACACTGCATCCAATACCCATCCGTCCATGTTTCAGGAGGAACTGGACTCGACGGACACCTCGGTGGTGATCAGTTCCTGCTCCCTGGCCGAAGCCCGGCTCCTGCTGGACAATTTCCTGAAGGCCTCCATCGACAAGGTGCGGGGCCAAGTTGGAACCCAGATCCACGACAGGATTTCTTGCAACTGGAGAGCGGAGCAGGGTGCCAGGGTAGGGACCTGGTGATAGGGACCTGAGGCACTCACCTGAGGCCTGGCATGGCCATCCTTCCTCAGGGGCTGCAAGTGGCACAGAAGGACGCCCAGATCCGCTTGCTGGAGGGGCGCCTGCGGCAGATGGACATGACCAGCTTCTCACAGAACCACGCCATCCTGGACGCCCTGCGGGAGAAGGCCGAGTCACACCCTGAGCTTCAGGCCCTGATCCACAATGTCCAGCAAGGTGGGAACCAAAGCTGATGCATCCTTGGCCAGGTATTGTGCCTGTGGGGCGAGATGCTCACATGTGCTGACCCCTCGAGAAGCACATGGAGATGCCATGGCTGAGGACGATGCTGGGTGGGATCGTGTACTCCATTTGCTACACACCAGGGATGAGGATAGGATCCCCCTTGCCAACTGCCTGGACTGCCCTCTCTGCTGCATGGTTCAGATGGGGCTTGGCACAATGGGGTCCCCTCTACCCTGCTGATGTGTTGTCTGCCTCCTGCACAGAGAACGGCTACACCAGTACAGATGAGGAGGTCTCGGAGTTCAGCCTGGCTTCAGATGGGAGGTGAGCTCTCAGCCCAGCTTTACCTGAGCCAGTGGTGGCTCAGGAGGCCAGAGGTGGAGTAGGATATCTGATGACACCCACGGGAGAGCTCACAGATGGATGTGGGTGAACAAAGCCCCACCTAAGCTTTCATCTGGTCCCCAGCTCTTGGGGAGGGGGGCACAGATGTCTCTTAGACATCAGCAGGGAGTGAAGAATGGGTCATCCTGTGGTGAAAGAGTGCCGGGGAGCAGGGGTAACCAAAGGAGTCTGGTGGACCAGTAGCAACCGGCTCTCTGAAAGGAATTTGGCACTAAAGATCTGTCATTGCTCCCTTCTCCTTGCAGCATCTCCCAGTCTTTCACCATGAAAGGCTCAGCAAGCCAGGATGACTTCAAGTTCAAGGTTAGTTGACCTTTCTGTGTGGCCTTGTCACAGGGAATGGGAGGAGGGATGGAGGGACATGGACATGCTGTTCAATGATGCTCCAGGACTCTGCTCAGTAGTGTGACCCTTGGGGAGCCAGGCTTTCCGTAAGAAAGTATGGCTGGTCTCTGGGTGGGGTCAGCTCTAGGCAAAGGGGAACTAAGGTCTTCTGCTGCTCAGAAGCACCAGGGACTTGGGAAACACCCACCACGTCAACCAATACCCTCCAGATTTGAGTGAGCACCAAGGAGGTCCCTGTGCAGTCCTGCATCCATTGTAGGCAAAGGTGGAGGAAAGAGCCCGCTGTCCTGCACAGGTTGTCCCATTTGCTGAGAGTGTGGAAAGCTGGTGGTGTGATGGGCATCTCAGTATGGTGCAGGGGGAACTCAACCTCCTCTGGCCAGAGAGCACGAGCTCTTCTACCCCACAGCGCTCTGGCTGCTCCTGCTGTCCTTCCTGTGCTGCCTGCACCTGAGCCCTCTGCCCTCATCTAGGGAGAGCCCAAGCTCTCGGGGCAGATGAAGGCAGTGTCGGCTGAGTGTCTAGGACCCACACTGGACGTCTCCACCAAGAACATCACCAAGTCCTTGGCATCCCTCATGGAGATCAAGGAGGATGGGATCAGTTTCTCCATCCGAGACCCCTATTACAAGGAGAAGGTGTCACGCACCATCAGCTTGCCCACGCGAGGAAGCACCTTGTGAGCATGGGGTGATGGGTCTCTGGGTTTTGGGAGGTTCATAGAGGCGTGGGCCAGCAGGTGGGAAGCTGTGCCCTGGGTGCGGAGTTGCAGAGTGATGAGGGAGAGCCCAATTCTGCATCTGCCCAGGGTTGTCTGCAGCAAGCAGTGGTGGATTTCTCCAGTGGGACTTGCAGAGTGTCTCGGAGTGTGGTGGTATCCTCTGCAGATGCAGAGAAGGGTTCTTCAGGAGGAGGGAAAGGAGGGGAATGTGTGGCAGTCCCCAACTCACTGCTCTGGGTTATCAGCCTTCTTGAAGGCTTCTTGGGTTGCCAAAAGCCTCTGTGCTCATGAGATGACTCAAGGCATCCTCTGGTCTTGTGATCGTGACTCCAGGGCAGCCCAACTTCTTCATTTGATCTGCTGGGGAAGGACATGGGTGTTCATCATGGAGTGGTCCCAGCAGGGGCGGCAGGCACCCACTGTTCTCTTTCACTTGCTTTAGTCCCAGGCAATCTCGGGGCTCAGACACTTCACCTCTGACAAGAAGGAAATCCTATGACCGTGGGCAACCTGCCAGGTAAGCTTGAGAGATGGAGAAGTGGCAACACGGGCAGATAGAGGCTGGGTGACCCAGCCAAGAGGGGAGAGATGCTGGCTGGAGCAGGCAGCTCTTACAGGACCCTGGTGTCCCAGGGGAGCAGTTCCCAAGTCATGTGTCCCTCTCATCTTTCCTGGCTCAGGACTCCAGATGTTGGCTTCACACCTCCCTCATCCCCACCCACCCGTCCACGCAATGATCGCAATGTCTTCTCTCGTCTCACAAGCAACCAGAGCCAGGGGTCTGCCTTGGATAAGTAAGTCCTGGTGGGGTGGGAGAGTCCGAGTGAGGGGAACTCCCACCATAACAGCAAATGGCACATACTGGGTCCCACCATGGGGTGTAGGAGCACGGGACCTGGGCCAGCCTCCCACCATCATTTTTGCTCCCTTCTCCTCTCCGTGAAGGAGCAGGTGCTCTACAAGGGCCATGCTGGACCCTTGCCCTCTCCTGCTTGCTGCGTGCCCCCTCTGAGCTGTCCACTCGCAGGAGCTTGCAGTCCTGGCCTCTGGCTGAGCCCTACTTGGAGGCAGGGCCGTGCCAGACTTGGAGTGCTGGAAAAGGCTACAGAGCAGGATGGGATAAGGTGGGATGGGGGCTTGCAGGAAGCTGATGGACTGGCACCAAGCTCCAAATGCTGCTCCAGCCTCCCCCTACAGCAGATCAGGCAGCTGCCCTCAACTCGGAGCATTGCTAGTGGCACTGATGTTCCCTGATGGAAACCTGCTGTCTGATCCTCACATGTCTTCCTGTACCTCTGCTCTCTCCCGTGGTTCTCCACATGTGCTTCTCTTTCTCCCTCTCTTCTCTCCTTCTTTGTCCTACACTGGCTTGGATGCAATAACAATCCTCCACCTCTGAATCCTCTGCTGCCTCTTCTAGTCTGGGGTTTCTTTCCCATAATCCTGCTAATTTTCTGCCCCTAGGTCTGATGACAGCGATTCCTCTGTCTCGGAGGTGCCGAGGTATAGACAACTTTCTATTTATTATCCCTTCCTCCTCTCCTCCTCCTTCTCTCTGTCTCACGAGTCTGCTCTCCTTGTCCCTGCATGGTCCACCAGCACCTCGCTGCTCTCTCCCATCTCCCAGCTTCTGTGTGACATCCCATCTTGGCATGCCACCTCCACTGTCTGTCACTGTCCCCTTGGTTGTGAGTTCGAACCGTTCCTGCCCTGATTGGAAATGTGGTGCTGGGCTCACCTTTGGGCACTGGCTGGTTTGGGGTGGCAGCATGTTCTACTCCATCTCTGATGGGTTCTCATCAGCATGACACCACCATGTCCCACCCCGTTCCCCAGCTCTCTAGCAGGATGGTGTGATGCTGGGGAAGGGGGCAAGCGACCCTGGGCGCTTTTTCTTACAAGCATCTTCCAGCAAATATCTCCAGGTGCTTCCCACACCTGATCGTGCTTCTCTGATGCTGGGTTGTGGGTGGGTAGATCTCTTTCCCAAAGAAACCAAGTCACACTGTGTGGTGCAGAGCTCAGCCTTGGGGTTGAAGTGCTCCTAGGCTTAGCCCACTGCACCCTCCTGCCTAGGAAGGTTTCCCAACAGGAGGACCACCTTTCCCTCATCCTTTAGGAACCTCAGCCCTCCAGCACCTGCGTGTCCCATCACATTGCCCATGCCCCGAGTTCCTACAGGTGCCCAGTCACTGGGGAGGTGGCACCAGATGAGTCTGCCATGTCACCATGGGCAGTTGGCTGTCAGGCAGTAGGGCAAAGTCCATTGATAACATCTCACCTTGAGGAGACAGGATTTCCACTGAGATTCAGTGTCACCTTGAGCATAGTAGGAACAGCAGAGGAAGGCTCTTTAGTTTGAGTTTCAAATGCAGCCGCTAACTGAGAAAAATCTCACATGCATCTGATTTCTAAGCCCAAGTGAACGAGCCTATGTTTGTCCTCATGACTAATGTAAGCCTTACGTGGCTTCAGTCCTCCCCTTCTCCAACCCTGTGTCTCAGTTTCCGTGCTTACAGTAAGAGCCTGGCAGACCCCTGGGCCCCATGACAATGGGAAGGCTGTGCTTTGGGCTGCCAGCTGGTGGTGGCCATGCACACTAGGGCCTGGAAGGGGATAGGACTGTTGGTCCTCTGCACCCAGAGCCCTCCTAAATGGAGAGAAGTGGCAGATGCTGTGTCTGGAGGGACAGACAGCCCGTGTCCCTTGGAGGAAGGTTGGGCAGGGATAGGTCCTCTCATGCCCAGAGCCAGTGGTGGGTGCAGGGCTTCCACAGCCATTGCAGTATGGGTGCTGGCTGCAAATGCCAGTGTTGTCCTTGGTCATCCTTGTGGTCTCATGTAAAGGAGTGGGACCTTGTCTCCAAATGTCAACAGCCACAGGCAGATAGCCTCTGGGGAGCTGCAGGGCTGGGTATTGGTACCCTGAAACATCCCATCTTCAGGCTGCTGAAGGTGCAGTTTGTTCCAAATTGACTTGAAGATCGATGAGTTGGATCTCCTGGGTCCTTGTGTCTGTGCTGGCCAGGCATAAGAGGTTCAGTAGGAAAGCAGAGGCCACTGGGCAGACCCCTCCTTTCCCAGTCTATATAGCTGGGCATAGGCAGTAGACAGGGACTGCTCCTGGGGAGATTCACAGGGTTTCCACAAAGACCTTTGCTCAAACATAATGGGTTCAGCTGCAGGGGCCCAACACTCTGCCAGGTGGTGGAAGATGCTTGGGGTGAGGCAGCTCTTGTCCTCCCAGTTCCCGGGGACTGTGTAGCACAGCACCTTTCCACACACACCCCACCATGCTTGTTCTTTCTTTCTCACGCAAGGGGCATCATTAACCCGGTCAGTGGCACCAAGAATGCCCGGACAGCCCCGCTCCAGTGCGTCTCCGTGGCAGAAGGACACACCAAGCCTGTGCTCTGCCTGGATGCCACCGATGAGCTGCTTTTCACTGGGTCCAAAGGTGCGTGATGGACAGAGAGGACGTAGAGGTTGCTGACTTGCAGACACTGTGGGAGCAGGTTGGCACGGGGAATACTTGAAGTGCCAGGCACCATGGGGATGGTTCCTCCTGGATCTCCTTCCTGTCGTCAGTGTTGAGCCTTGCCCTGCACTGCTCCAGTGCTAGGGCTGGCTGGCTCCCTTTCTTTGGCTCTGTGGGTGGGGGGAGGCAATGCTCAGAAGGGGTGTTGCCCCCAAGCCACCATGCCCTTGGAGGGAGACTCCACCAGCCTGAGACTCTTAGGCACATTCTTCCTCCTGCAGACCGGAGCTGCAAAATGTGGAACCTGGTGACGGGCCAAGAAATTTCTTCCCTCAAGGGTCACCCAAACAATGTGGTTTCCGTCAAGTACTGCAGCCACACGGGGCTGGTGTTCACCGTGTCCACGTCGTACATCAAAGTATGGGACATTCGGGATTCGGCCCGGTGCATCCGCACCCTCACGTACGTGGCAGGCGGGAGCAGCTGTGGGGGGACTCTGGGCATCTCTGGCTTTGCAGAAGGCAGTCCCAGGACCTACTGGGGCTGGGGACAAGACCAAGTGCCAGTTGCATTAGTTTGCAGTGCTGCATCCTTAGGGAACAGGTGGGTTGGGGTGAGAGGACCTGTGGAGACCTCCTGCAGCAAAGGCTCAAAGAGCTTTGAAGACATTTGCATCTACTTCTTGGGGTGGCCAAGAGAGCCCACAGCTCTGTAGAGAAGGCACAACCCCTAGTAGCATCATGACTGAGCAAATCACAGGCTTTCCAGTGGCAAACTCAGATCTTTATTAGTAATTTGAGTATAAGAAAGGAGCATGGTAGAGGCTGTAGCTGTGGTGTGCCAGTCTGGAGCAAATATTAGGGCTCAAATGTTAGGAAAGTGGCAGGCCAGAGTTACCAGCTCACTTCAGCATAGAGCTCCTTTCTCTATCCAACCTTAGCTCATCTACCTTGGCCTGAAGGTACTTCTCCCTCGGTGCAGAGGCCACCTCTGCCTCTGTGCTGACTGCCAGCACTAGTCAGCTCTTCCTGCAGAAAGCAAAGAGGAATGCATCTCTCAAATGCTCTGCAAGCAGGCCCTTGCCCCGAGGGAGAGAAGTCTTGTCAATCCCATTGTGGCCAGAAAGACAGCGATGCCTCTTAGGGCCTTTCCCTGATGCGGGGCCCCCCTGTGCTAGCCTGGAGCCAACAGCCCCAGGTGGTTCTTCAGTGGGGCCTCAGTGGCTCTAATTCCTCTCATCCTCCCCCTTGACCTCTCTCTCCTGTAGATCTTCCGGGCAGGTGATCTCTGGAGATGCGTGTGCTGGGACCACCACCCGCACTGTCACCAGTGTGCAGGGGGAGCACCAGATCAACCAGATTGCTCTCAACCCCACTGGCACCATGCTCTATGCTGCCACTGGTAACTCCGTCCGCATCTGGGAGCTGAGCAGGTGAGGGGATGGTGCCGGGGTGGGCAAGGCAGCTTGCGGATGCTGAGTGGACACTGTCTGCTCAGAGGGGCCTGACCGAAGCCTTTCAACAATGTCAGTTGCTTGGAATAAGGACTTTTGGGACTTTTTCCTATGGGACTCAAGGGGTCATGAGCAGCAATGGAGCTACTTGGAGTGTGGGGGATTGTCTGTGAGATGGGCAGAGCTTAAGAGAAGGGGAAAGAGATGTTGTGGGCTGAGCGGCAGTACCCCTTGGTTTTCCCTTGCCCACCTCCCTGCCAGGTGGGCACTGGGCTGCTGACCCACTGGTGCAGCGCAAGCTGTATAGCCACGTTACTGTGCCCCGAGGCTGCCTGCCTCCCTCAGCACCGTGAGGAAGAGGGGTGGCCCTGCTCACAGTCCACCAAAAGGTACAACCTCTATTAGTGGACTCCAGGGCTGTGAGGGACTCTGCCTGGGAGAACACCTTGGAGGAGCTTCAGCGCCTGGGAAGGGACTGGCTGACTGATGTTTTTGACCTC
Source organism: Todus mexicanus (assembly GCA_013389965.1). NCBI lineage: Eukaryota > Metazoa > Chordata > Aves > Coraciiformes > Todidae > Todus > Todus mexicanus. The sequence goes on from WEIS01044301.1 coordinate 16,987, forward strand.
AGGCTGCAGCCCATCGGGAAGCTGAGTGGCCATATTGGGCCTGTGATGTGTCTCACGGTAAACCAGACGGCGAGCAACCATGACCTGGTGGTCACAGGCTCCAAAGATCACTATGTCAAGGTACTCTCCTCCTTTTAGAGCAAAGCACTGAGTCCCATAGGGAAGCCCAGATGTTGGCAACCCAAAAGGTCTCATCTCTTAAAATCTGAGCCCAGATTCCGTTTTCACCGCTGCACGTGAGGTTTTTGCGTGTCTTCTCTCCCCAAATCTTGCCTTTTGCTTGGTCCATAATATAAATGCACTTTTGGAGACGGGTTTGTGTTTCTCTCATCCCTCAGGCTCTGTGACTGGTACTTGCATGTTATGGCTGATTCAAACTAGCAGCTCACCCTATTTTGCTCCTTTGTCCCCAGTACAGATGCTTTGTGCTCGCTCATTCACAGCTCCAACACAACAAGAGCTTGCCCTTTCTTTTTAGGATTTTAGCAGGTTGAATTGGAGCTGGCAACAGGGGAGTGAAGAGGGATGGCGAGATATGATGAGGGAGGCAGGATTCCATGCTTCTGACAGCTACAAGCTGTTAGCTTGGCTCATGGAGGTGTGTGAAAGCTCAAAGCTCACCAGGAGTAAAATGCAGCAGAATGGGGGCTATCGCTGGTAGCAGACCTCCCGTGATGGTGGCAGGACCTCTGGAGAGACCTCAGCCCCAAAAAAGCCTCCAATGCCTGCTCCCCTTTCCAGCAGAAAATGGAGAATGACAGCCAAGTTCTTCAAGAGAGGGTCAGCTCTGACTCCAGTGCCATCTGGGGTCTTTCACTCACTGTTTTTCCTCCAGGTGTTTGAGATTGCTGAGGGCATGGTGGGCAATATTGGCCCCACTCACAACTTTGAGCCCCCTCACTATGATGGCATCGAGTGCCTGGCCATTCAGGGAGATGTCCTCTTCAGCGGCTCCAGGGACAATGGCATCAAGAAGTGGGATCTGGAGCAGCAGGAACTTATCCAGGTCTGGAGGGGAGCATATGGCACAGGTCCTTGGAGCAATGTGGGGCAGAGGGCTATTGCTGCTGGAGACTAGGGGGACCTTTGTTGAGGGACCTGGTGCTAGTGTCCTGCACTGAGCTAGCCAAGGAGGGCACTTCCCCTCTTGGGAATCTGCCAGTGCCTGTGTGAGCAGCTCTGCACTCCTGTGAGTTTGTGCTGTAGGGTGCTAAGAATTGTCAGCTGCCCCTGGCGCACAGGCCACAGCATCCATTGCAGTGGTAGGGGTTGTGTTCCTCTCTGAAGACAGGATTGTTGTCTCCTGCCCAGAGGACAAACCAAGCCCTCACTTTTGAATCCATTCCTTGGCCTCCTAACTTTGCATCACTAGACCCACAATCGAAATCAGCCCCAGGGTGACAGTGAGGATCTGAGCGTCCTGGGTTGGGTGCACAAGGCTGCTGGTGGTGCTGCAGATAAGGTTGGTTATGATCTCTGCTCTGTGTCCGTACCTACAGCAAATCCCCAATGCCCACAAAGATTGGGTCTGTGCCCTGGCCTTCATCCCCGGTCGCTCCATGGTGCTGAGTGCTTGCCGAGGAGGCATGATCAAAGTCTGGAACGTGGACAACTTCACCCCAGTTGGGGAGATCAAAGGCCATGACAGCCCCATCAATGCCATCTGCACCAACTCAAAGCACATCTTCACCGCCTCTAGGTGAGCCCCGGGCTTTCTGCTCCCCAGAGTCCCCGGGAGGTGGGAGCCCCCTGGGTTGAACTGTCATCCCTGGGCCTGGGTGGGTTTGTACTGAGCGGACAGGGTGCAGGGAGGGAAGGAAAGGGGAATCTTGCAGCTTTCTAGGCCCTTCATCTCATCTCGCCCACTTTCGTCAGCCCTATGGAACAGCCTGCCCACTGCTGTGCCGAGAGCTGTTCCCCCGCTACCCCCTGCTCCAGTGAGGCCCTGGGTTATCCCCCACACAGGGACCCCTCTCCCCTGGGGCTGGGCATCCCCTGCCGCTCTCGGGGAGCTGTTTGGCAGCCAGACTCTGATATCCTCTTTTCGACCATGTCCCTTTTCTCCCTTCCTTTTTCTCTGCCTCTCTCTGCCTTTCCTCCTCCCCACCTCCCATCTGTGCCACAGTGACTGCCGGGTAAAGTTATGGAATTACGTGCCTGGGCTCACCCCTTGCCTTCCACGACGCGTCCTTGCCATAAAGGGCCGTGCTACTAGTCTGCCTTGACCCTCCTTCTCTTTCTGACTCTCTTGCTTATGCACTCTTCTGTCTTTCCTTTCCTTTTCTTTCTCTCCCTCTGTCTTTCTCTCTGTCGCTTGCTTTTGCTCCTCTCTCTCTTTTTCTCTCTTTCTCTCTGGTCTGAGCTGCTTCTTCACGGTATGAAACTATTTTGCGTTTTTTTTTCCCCACTTGTTAGATCCTTGCTAGAAGTGACGTGTCCCTTTGTCCCATCCACACTCCCGCGTTGATTTTGGTTTGCTTTTGTTTTTTCTGTGCCGAGCGCCCACACCTCCTGTGGCAGCTCCGCAGAAGCCATGACCTGCCTACACCCTTGCATGGATGGTGGGGCAGGAGTCAACAGCTACCCCCAGAGCAGTCTATGCCCTGGAGTGACCAAGCCCAGCAGCTCCCTGCAGTGTCACTGCTTTCACCTAATTAGAGCTCGTTCAGGGGCGCAGGAGTCCTGTTGTCAGGGTCAGCCCTGGAGGTCACCATTTGCCTTTGTCCCCAACTGCTGCCAGTGGGGTGAGCTGGATGCTGAGCCCCACTGGGCCTGCCTAACCCCCAGAACAGATTGGGCAACCTCCTGCCAAGCGAAAAGGGCTTGGAAGGAAGTCTTGTGGGCTGCATGCTCCATGGGCTGGGGGTGGGGAGCGTTTCTCCTCGCAGTACCTCTCCACGACGTGTCCGTGGAGCTGCTATGGGGACCCCTGGGTCACACCATCCCTCTCACCTTTGTTTCTCAGTGACTTGACAGTGAAGCTCTGGAGCGGGAGGAGGTTACCCGCGGGGTCAAACTAGGAACTGCAGAAAGGCTGGAAGACATGACAGGAGGGTGAAGGTCGGGGTACCTCTCCCTTGCTATCAAGAGCTGATCATCTACAGGAGCTCAGCCGAGTGACAGGGATTTCTCTGTGCCTGACTCGATGGATGGACAATGTCCCAACTAGTACTTTAAGCACTGCCAGCTCCTGTAAGGAGGCAGCTCCATGAGGCACGTCGGCTCTACCTTCCCTCCTGCTGAGGTTTCTTGATGGTTTTCCAGTAACCAGGAAATGTTTTCTCTTTCTGCTCACCCACTCTACTGTAATGCCTGCCAGGACTTCTGGGGATCAGAGCTCCTTTGCTCCTTCTCAAGAGACACTCAAGTCCCTCTTGCCACCGTGGGCCCGTGTAGCCTACGCCATGATGTGCTGCTTCTGTCCCTGTTGGCTCTGGGACTGATTCCTACAGGAGTTTTTCTCCACTCCACAAGGATATCTGATGTTTGATGGCCAGGACAACAGCACAGAGGGGCCACTTCTTTGGAGATGTTACTCGTGGGACAGTGTCTCTGCTGTGGGGACGTATGCAGAAGGATTTCCAGGTAGTCTCATTGTTCTTCATCCTCCAACTACCTGTCCCCAGCAGTTGGATGTGTGCACCCTCTGAGTTCCTTTGCTGTGTCCCAGGTCTGGAGGCATAGCAAACCTGGGAAGATCTCTGTGAGGCAACATCCAGACAAACCTGTGGCAGTTCCTTTTGGTGTTCTCCAGATCCGAGTCATAAACTCAGCTGGCCCATGGCTCTTGGGCTCTTCCTTTTGTGCCCACCCTGCTCTGCTGTGAGGAAAGGAAGGGCAGCTTAACCTTGCTCTTGACACTTCGGCCCTCAGCAGAGGGTTTGTGGTGGATTCCTGCAGCATGTTAACTTCCTTGAGATGGAGAAACAAAGCAAAGAAGCCAAGGCTGGATTTGTCCCCTCCACCCCTGTGGCCTCTATTGTTCTGCCACTGCTAGGAGCTAGAAGCTGGAAATCATTCCCCCAGCCTCTACTCTCTGTCCTCTTACCTGGGAGGGAACTAGCTCGGGTTTGACCCATTGGCCCTCATGGATCTGGGAGCCAGAGAGGTCCCAGCAAGGCATGGAGCAGCTGGAGGATGGGCCAGGTTGGAGTCAGCTGGGCCAGGAGCAGTGTGAGGAAGGGGGTTCACAGCCTCACACAAGGTCTCACACAAGTCCCTTGATTCACTCCACACTTGAAGGAAAATCCTGCAGTGGCTGATCTTGCACAGGCTAGGGGCTCCACCCAGGAGTGTTTCCCAAGGACGCAGCTTCTCCATGCTCTCCCTTCCTTCTCCTGCTCGAGGGGCTGGCAAAGCCCTGGTCTCACACTGGAGCTTTCCTCCACCTCTCCCGTGGCCTGCTGGACCATCCCCTCATCTGTCCTGCTCTGGGCCAGCATGGCCAAGGAGACCTCAGGATTGGTGCTTTTGCCTCACATGCTCTCACTTCCCTCTGTCACAGAAGAAGCAGCGTTTGAACTCAAATGTAAGGATTTCTCTCCGTGACCGCCACCAGCACTGAACTGGGATTTATGAAGCAGGGACTCCAGAACGTGCCCCATAAAGCAGACTGTTTTCTCTCTGCTTTCTTCAACCATGGGGACTTGTGGATAAGCTCTAGGTCATTTGCTGCCAGCCCTTGGTAAAACCATTCCAGGTGGAGTGTGGGAATTCTTCCACATCCTGGAAGACGGGAGAATCTTTACTGAGCTGGTGGGGGAGGTTGCTTTTTGGGGGGAAAACCCCATCTTACAGGCTTGCGTTGGTAAAGTATGTGATGGCTTGTGTGTGTGTGTCTGTTTGTCTGTCTGTCTGTACACAGAGGTACCATGTGCATCGGTGTCTGCAGCAAGATCTGCCAGTGCCTGCTCTGAAATCTCTTGCTGCTCCCTGCTGAAGTTGGTGAAGGCACCTGTGGCTGAGGGGCTTGAGGTTACACCTGCCTTTCCTTTTGCCACTGGTTTCTCCCTCTGGATAGGCTGCCAGTGCTGGCTTAATTTCCCAGGGCTGAGATGCTAATTCTGGATAACGCTGAGCATTCACCTTCCTGCTACATCTAGCAGCAGGTTGAGGGGGCTTCAAGGCTTTTGCAGGCTGCAGGTAGAGGGAGCTGGTACTGCAGCATGGCAGCAAGTGTCCCTAGAGGGAGGTCTTTGAAGCGGAGGATGACTATGATCCCATAGCTCTGTATGTGTACATCTTAGCATCTGTGTGGGTTCATATTTTCCATGCAGGAGAATGTTTCTTGCATGTTGATCTGGTTTAGCTACCTCATGGTGCAAGCTGGGTGTTGTCGTCATTGGGTTTCATTTTGGGAATGGAGAGTTCGTGTTTTTAGGTTTTTTATGCTCTTAATTATTGTTATGGTTTTGACACTTGAATTCATCCTGGGGACACATGGCCTCATCTCCACCACGCTGTATGTCTGAGCCACCCCTTGTGTCCCCCTTCCTGCCTCCTACTGGGCAGCACAGCAGGACCAGGATCCTCCTCTGCCCTGTGCTCCCAGCTCTCACCTTGGCCATGGGATTCCCCATCTGAGTTGCAACTTTTTGATTTTGCTCCTGTTGCTGGTGGGATGCTCGGGCTGAGGCTTGGCATTGTTGCCAATAGTGATTGGATTGATTTGCAGTCTGGAAGTGGTCCCTGTTGTCCCTTTGAAGGATAGAAAGAGACCTCTGAAAGGCTCAGCTCAGCCTGTATTCCTGCCACTGCTTTCACAGATATTCTTTGTGGATGCAATGAAACCCTTCTTGTCTGGGAAATGTCCATGCAAAGCACGTTGCTGGAATGGGCTGGTCCTAGTCCCCGTTTTCCAGAGCCTGCTGTAATTCGGTGGCAGTCTGGAGAAGGCAAGAGCTGGTGCTGTAAAAGCCTCTGTCCAGGGTGGGGGTGGACACTGAGAGAAGCTGATTCTCATGTGTAATGTTGAATTTTTCACTCCCAAAACATAGTTGAATCTAGATCCTGCCCCAGGCACTACATGTAAACCAGAGTAACCCTGGAGCCCCCAGACTGCTCACTCCTGGGGCTGGGGAGCTGGCACGGGGCTGGGCCCCACTCCCCTGGCACGGTGGGGTTTGGAAAGGGGCTCACAGATGAACCATACTGTCATTTTGGGGAGGCAGGTTCCCACAAACACTAAAGCACAAGCTCCCCACATGCAGGTGGTATATAGCAAGGGTCCCCCCCTTGGACTCTGGTGCTTCAAAGCTCAGAATGGGGCCATGGGCTTGGAGGACAATGGTGGAGGTGGGGCTTGGGATGCCAGCGAGGGCTGTTTGCCTGCCAGAGGAAGCAGTTGAGCTGTTTCATCCTTTTGCACTGTGCTTGGGCACGCCCCTGGAGCTCAGGACTTGCACTACTGCATAACTTGAGTCCCTTCTTGTGATCTCTGAGCCCCTTTGCCAGCCCTTCCATTGCAAGAACAGTTTGGAGCTGCCTTCACACCATGCATCTCATTTTGCTTCACCCTTGCGTGCCTTGGTTTGTGCCAAGGGTGTGATGATAGCTGTAGTTCAGAGAGGTCCTTCCCTTCCTCAAATCGCTGGATGATGCTTTCATTCCCAGTCTGTGGCTCTTGCACCTTGGGTCTCCTTCCAGCACACAGGGGCCACCTCCAGCTGAGGGTGTTGTGCTCGCTCAGAGCTGAGTTTTGCACAGCAGGGTGGAGATGACTCAAAAAGCCCAAAAGCACTGGGCCCTTAAACCACTGTGAGGCCCCCAGGGAGCCCGGGCACTGCCCCTTCCCTGGCACCCACAGCTCTTAAAGCACAAAAGGACAGGCTGGCAGTACCAGTCTGGCCAGCTGCGAGGAGCTGGAGCACTGGGGTCCTGCCCCCCCAGTACATTGTTCCTCCTCAGCACCTCAAGCACAGCTGTTCTGGGGTCTCAGGTGCTGCCTCTTGCCTTGGTGCTGGAGAACCAGTGCCTGCTCCCCGGAGTGCCCTCCCAGTGCCCCGTCCAGTCCTTCCCCTGTCCCATGCTGGACAGGGTCCAGGTATGATCCCTGCAGAGCACAGGGCTGCTGCTTGTCTTTCAGTGAGCTTGCTGGAGCTTTGCTCCATCCTGCAAACTCAGCCTTCCCTGAGCCCCCTTTGCCCTCCTGAGGAGGGAAGGGAACCCCTGGTCCTGGCCTCTCCATGTGCTGCATGGTGCTCCAGCTGTAACCGGGAGGGAGCCCAGCACAGCCCTGACCCCTCAGGCCCTGCCCTGGCCTCCTGGGCCTCGTCTCCAGAAAAGCACAAACCTGAGCCTTCCTTTTGCCCCTGGGGGCTTATGCCCTGATCTGTAACAGCTCTGCCCCTGGTACCTGCCAGCTGTTCCGCATCCTCCACATCCTGGGACCACCCAGTACCCTCCAGTCCGGCCGCGTGCCAGGGCTCGGGCAGCTGCAGTGTCACATCACCTGCTCCATCAACCCCTCCCCTTGCACAAGTATCACAAATAGCAGGTGCCTTTTCTTGCTTGGAGCTGTTTTCTAGAAGCCAACTCTTGTGAAGGCATTTTTTTTCTCTGCTGAATTATGCAGCCCAGCCCAGTGGTCTGGGTCTGTCAGAGACAGACACGGCATGTACATATATTTTATACCTCGATGTGTTCCTGTAAATAGTGTAAGTTATTCTGGTCTCATGATGTACATGTTTTTTTTCAATGGCTGTGTTTGTTCCTTGCCTTTTTGTCTTCACAAATAAAATGTGCTGAGATGAAGTGACAGGGCAGAGCTGGCTTTGAAGAGGGGAGGAGCAGAGCCTGTCCCGTCCTGATGCACCTAGCAAAGGGGCTGGGGGAAAGGCTGGCTGAACTGGGGCTGCGAGGTGACCTGTGTCCTTACAGACACCAAGTCCTCAGGCAGATGGGGTTGCACTGTGGGAAATTTACGGGGCAGAGGTGGTGGAAGGAGAGACCCAGGCTAGGCTGGCTCTGTCCCTCTCTCCTGGTGAGGAGGAGGGAGGAAGAGGTCTAACTGGGCAGTCACAAGCCAGCCTTCACAGAAGTCAGAGCATTGCCAACTCCGCAGCGTCGCGTCTCGCTCCTGAGGGGTCCCCAGGCTGGCAGGGCCCTGGGTCTGCAGAAAGGTGCTGTGGGGCAGGGGCTTGGGTGGTTGCCCACAGCCCTGGTTGCCCACAGCCCTGGTTGCCCACAGCCCTGCCCACTCACACGCCTCTCAGGGCAGCCGGTTCTCCTGGGGCTGGGGTCGGGGAGAGAGAGGGGTGGGCACGGGTGCCCTGGGGATGGCCGGCTGGCTGAGAGGAGCGATGGCCCTGGGGCCAGGGGTGGCCTTGGGGCCAGCCGGCAGATGGCAGCCTCAGCTACGGGACCGCGGAGCCCGGGGCTCGGCAGAGCTGCTGGAGCTGCGGGCAGCAGGGTCCCCCCGCTGCTCCCCCCACCCCGTGCTGCCCAGGTGGGGATGCTGGGGTGGGGATGCAGAGGGGGGTGCGGCGATGCCCCAAGTGCTTACGTGTGGTGCCTGCTGAGCACCCAGACCTGACCAATGATGGCACCAGCCTGTGCCCCTCAAGATGTTGGGCACCCAACCCGCCCCAGCCTCAGATGCTGCAGGGTGGGGAGGGGTCAGTGAACTGTAGCCCCAGCTCTGCAAGGCAGGGCCTCAGCCCCTGCAGCCTCCACTTTCTCTCTCCCAGCCAGACAGCACTGGTTAAACTGGTCAGACGGAGCAGCTGAGCAGGGAGCTGTCAGCCGTGGGCCATACCTGCACTGACCACCCCTGATGTGGTTCCTCCTGGCACACACCTTGCTCCCTGTATAGGACACCTCACATCTCACTCTCCTCTGCGTGGGACACCCCACACCTCGGTGCTGCTGCAGGGTGAGAGCTCGGGTCCCCCAGCCCTGGGCTTAAAACATACCTTGCAATGCTTGTCCTGAGCACGGTGCCAGCCTGGCGCTAACGGTGTGCCTGGAGGACTGATGGTGCTCAGAGCCATACCAGTCCCCAGCACCTTGGCTTGTGTCACCCTCAGCCTGTGTCATGGCTTATCAAGGTGTAACCCTCCGTAACCACAGCCACACCACGGTGCTGCTAGGGCAAACAAATGTGGGGGTATCATGGACGTAACTATTCCTGGCAAGGCAGGTGACATCAGTAGTGTCCCTTCACAGCTGCTGTCCCGACCACACACTGCACCATAAACACCTTTTCTTGCTGCCTTTCATGTCACCAACTCACTGCAAATTCTCTTCTTCACCACAGCAAGACTCATAAGCCTGGGCTGGCAGCATCCTGTTCCATGCTCCCCACATGCCTGATGGTGCCGGGGGAGCTCAGACCAGCAGCAAGGGGACAGCAGGGACCTGTCCCTGGGAGCCACCAGCTTTGACGAGCTTGTGGCACCCATCTGCCACCCATTATCAGGGTCAAAGAGGAGTTGCCCTGAGCCCATCAGTATTGCTGCTGCTACTCAGCAGTGGAGGGTCTCATGGGCACTATCCAGCAACTTGCTGCTGCCCTGTGGCTCTGGGTAGAGCATGGAGACAAACTAGGAGAGGCCTATGCTCTGCAAGTGTCTCAGCATCTCCGGGGAGTGTCCCCCACTGTGATCTTCTCTCCGTGGCCCATTATAGGGCTCGAGCTGTGATACATTGGTTGGGCAGACAGGCAGGAAAGCTGTTTCTCCAAGTCAGTAAAGCCAGAGGGTGCCTGCTTCGTGTTGGGGAGGATCGGTCAGGTCTGCCAGCCACCTGGCTCCCAAACAGAAGGGGAAGGAAGGGGGCAAGCTGATCCCAAAAATCACCCAGAGAGCTCCCAGCATGTTAGGCACACATAAGGCGCTGGGAAGTGTCATTCACTGAGGGCATCTCTCCCATCAGTGACGTAATCCTGGTGCACGGCCTGACTGTGGCAATTCCCTGGGGTCTGCTGGGGGTCTGCAGAGAAGTAAGACCTGGAAAAGGGGATGGCCAGTGTGGTCCATGCCACAAAGCCCCATCAGGCATCTGATCGGATCATCCTGGATGGGGGAGAGCTGTGGTTGGACTGGAGACTCAGAAAGGATACCTGCCCTCCCCATCTGCCCGTGGCCTGTGGGCCAGGGCCCAGGGCCCAGCGCGGAGCTGTCACGTCCCATCCTGCCCCAGAGACACCTGTACTTCAGCAGTGGATGGAAAACGCTTCCTCAGGGGCAAGTTTCTAATCACAAGCACTGGAAGCCCAGCCAGGCTGGCAGATCCCTCCGCACAGTGGAGCCCTGCCCTCAGCTCCTGGCTGAACACAGGCTTAAGGCTCTGTGTCTGCCCATCATCATTGCTTTCCCCGGTGGCCTCAGCTTGCCCCATGGCAGCAACGGCAGGAGCTGCTCCTGGGGGTGGGGACATCCCTGTGCGCTGTGAGATGCTGTGCCCAGAAAACAAAAGGGCCTGGCAGCACCCAGCGCTCATGACTGTGCTGCAGAGGAATGAAGCTGGGGCAGGTGATCAGCAAGTGTGACCCGGTGCCTCCTGGCTGGCATGTTGGCACTGCCTGCCCCAGTGCCACAGCTTGGCACGGCAGGCCAGGGTGACCAGGCAAGGGGGACGAGGTGCACAGCCACCCTGCCCTTGCTGGCTCATGGGCTGAGGTAGATTCTCCCCATTTGCAACAGTCTGTCACCACCTCGTCACGGGAGGCAGTTTGCTGCCAGGCACTGGTTTGTGTGACAAGGACCTAGAGGTGGCTGTGTGAGCCCGTGCAGGCTGAGCACCCGCTCTGTGTGAGGCCTGGGCAGGGGAATGCCACGGGGCCAAGTGGGTGCCCAGGGCCCCCGGGACCCGCTCCAGCCCCACTGGGTGTGTTCGCTTGACAGCGGGAGCCGAGTGAACCTGCTGCTGCTGCAAGCAAACAAACACGAGCCAGGCAAACGGCAGCAAAGAAAACACCCTGTGAAGCCAGTGTGGGTGTAACTCTAGGCACCGGCAGGGCAAGGGCTCTGACAATGATTAAACTGGCCAACCCAGATTTCCCGGCAAGGCAGCGCTGGGCTGGGGCCCGGTGGTTCGTATTATGCAAATCACCTGGATCTGGGAGCATGAACGTTTTGGGCTGGAATTCCCCTCGGGCCGCCAGATCGCGTTACGCTGCCCGTGCTATAAAAGAGGAGACGCGGGCAGGGCTTGCCCATCAGCATCAGCCTCGCCGGGCCCATAAGCAGTGGCTAGTGGCCGAGCAGGGCGTGCTCCAGTCTCCTCTCACCGCTCTCTGGATTAGCTGCCTCTCCTGCGATTGCCATCACAGAAGGTACCAAAGCTTTTTCGTCCAGTGCCTGTTGATGTCCCTCAGTCCAGGATGGCTGCTTTGCTCCCCTCCCTGCGCATCTTCATTCTCGCCGAAGGATGCATTGGGTCTTTCCTTGCTGCATGCCCGCTCTCCTGCCACAGCTGCCAGCCCGTTTTGGGGGCCAGTGAGACAGCAGTCTGAAGGAGCCTTCCTCCAGCCTTGGGTTTTATCAAACGAACAGCAAGATTGGGCTCTTCCACAAGGGCCAGGCAGGGGTTTTGTCCCTTCCTGGTTGCAGAGTTACTGGGATGTGCTTCTTGCAACCGGCTGAGAGGACTGGAGCTGCCAGCACCGCAGTTCCAGCAGTGGGTAGCGGGCAGCGCGCTGTGCTGGCCCCAGCACTGCTGGGCCACGGGGGTAGGGAAGGGCTCTACGGCTGAGTGCCCCATGTAGGGGCTGCGCAACGCCAGGCTCGGTGAGATACCTGCTCGCTGTGTTGGCTGCTAGCAGGGGCTGGTGAGGCCTGGCTGCTGGGGACCGGTGTCTTCCTCAAGCACGGTGACACTGTGTCCCCAGTTTGCTCAGTGTTCCCGGTTTGCTCCGGCTCAGCCTCCCTTGCTCCTGGCAAACAGGGCTGTGTGAGTCAGGCCCCAGCCCCAGCCGGCAGGTGCTGGGCGGGTGTTTCTGCAGAAGTGACCTGAGAGGTGACGACTGGTGGAGGGAGGGAGAGCCTGACCTCACCCAGCCCAATCCTGGAGGTGCTGTGTGTGCTGT
>WEIS01044311.1:1993-18874 GCA_013389965.1 Todus mexicanus
CCCCGGCCCGGCCGGGTCTCGGGGGTCCAGGATCGCCCTCCCAGCCCGAGCCCGGGGCCGGGCTCTGCTGCCGCCCACCCGCCGCTGCGGACGAGCGGCTTTCGGAGCCACCCGCTGATTTTGTCCCGGTTTCGGACCAGGGTCGCAAGCTCCGGGGGGCGTGCGGGGTGGCACGCATAGATTGCTCTCCGTCGCCTACAAAAAACAAACGTAATTACGAAATGACATCGTTTTCCTGATCAAGCACAGGAATCGACGCTGCAGTTGGTTTGGCGGAGAGGAGTGACCAGGAGAGGGTTCACTGCTCGCCTGGGAACAGATGAGGAGCCAGGGTCACCTGTTTGCACTGAAAACGGAGAGCCAGGCAGCCAGGCCAGTTTCCCAGGCTGCATCCTGCTTCCAGCAAACACAGGTGGATTTTATGACTTCTCTGAATAACCTCATTCAGGGATAATTCCTTCTGATCACTCTTCACCTCAGTTCTTCAGCCAGAAGTGGTTGAATTCTGCTGGGAGGAAGGCACAGACTCTGGGAAAAGCACTATGCTGGGTGCAGCCGATGCCTACCAGTTGCTGTTGCGCTGTTTTGCCAGAGTTTTTGTCCTAGATGAGAAGCTCAGAACGATTTAACATTTCTCTGAGCATGGCTTTCCCCAGGGGCACCAGATTTCAGCTGGCTTCTCACATTCTCTTTGTCTGGGGGAGAGGAGGGAGAGCTGCACTGGCGGTTTTGCCTGGTACCTATGTGATGATGTAAGGTATTTGGAATACTTTCTCTTTTGTTTGAAGTTGTCTTTTTCTTTTCCATTTGACTCTTGTGTGTCTTTTATAGCAGAACGCGGTTTGAGTTAGTCTGTAAGAAGGAGCATCTTGAGAAGGGGTAGTAAATCCCCTGGAGAGTAGATGTAGAACACCCAAATTCACCCAGAGCAAAATGATAAGCACAGCGGCACGCTCTTGGTCTGCTAGCAACAGCAACTTGGAGTAGCTGCTTCTGCCTCCCTGCTTGCGACAGCCAAGGGCACTCTGCACTCAGGGTTGCAGGTTCCTCACTTCGGGGGATAAACTGGAAAACCTGGCAAAGCCATGTAGATTTGAGGCTATTGTTCCCCTAGCTAGTGCAGAGGAGCATGGTGACTACCTCTTTGGTATTTTTTGCGTTTGGTGTTTGCCAGGTTGATGAGACATCTCTTTCCTATCAGTGGGATGAGGCTGTTTGAAGTGATGCTGAGATCACAGTGGGTTATAAGAATGCAGATTTCGAAGCCAGGTTTTTGGTCAGATAGTTCACATACCTTCTGTATTCACAGCAGGTTTGTTTAGCTGAAACAGATGTCTTGGCCTTGGCTGGGAGCAAATAAGCTACAGGGAGATCTGAATATACTGGCCCAGTGCATTTTGTAACCAAGAGAATTTTATGGTTGTCCTTGTGACACAAAAGGCTGCTTTCAGCTTGACCCTTACTGGATCCACAGCTGAAGACCTCGTGAGAGACTTGCAAGTTTAATGTGCCAACAAGACCTGCAGAATCTGGTTCTCTGAACACTGCCCTGCTCTAGGGGTACAAAAGGCAAACACCTCCTATTCAGTTCATATCTAGAAAAATGTGCCGTGGTACAAAGATGAAAAGAGGAGAGACTGAGACACCTGTTGTGAGCTGCTTGATGGGTAAGAAAATATTGCAGATTTCAATGCATTTGTGTCTGAGCTTTGAGGCGTTTTTTTAATCGATCCTGTGTTCTTTTGGGGTTAGCTTTGTGGGATTGGGGCAGCTGCCTACTGGCATCCAGGTGAAGTTTTGTAAACCAGGGAGCAGTGTGATTTTTCTTCCATAAAGCCATGCAAGAAGAACTGTTAACATCGTTGGGAGACGGTGGGAAGGACTGTAAGTTCGGAATCAGCTTTAATGGAATCACTTAAGATAATGAGGCAGAAACTGCTGTAGGATTCTGACTTCTTTGGCCCATGAGGGCATTTAGGTTTTGTGGTTTTTTTTTATTTTTTCCCTGGCAATACAGTTTAATAAATAGTAATAGTTGTGAACTCTTTCTTTGAAGTGGCAAAAGGGTGTGTTATAGCTGTATTTCTTGATAGGTAAATGCATTAGTAAGTGTCCTGCTTGGTTGCCATTTATCCTATGGAGAAGAAAGCTTTTCAGTTGGGACTTGCTGTTTTAGCAGCATGTTTTTGTTGTTTGAATTAAACAGCCATGGGATGTGAGCAGAGAGAGATCGTCCAGCCTGCACCAGAAGTGATGGGGATTGCTGAAGCCCTGTTAGCGGAGCACGTGGGGAGGACTGGGGATGGTGCTGAGCGCACTTGTTCAGTGGGAAACCTACTAGTCTGGCTGGCCATTTTAATTTGATTAATACAAAATGTAGAGGATTCATGCGCTTTATGTTCTGATTACAATGAAGACTCAAGTTTGTTGCTGAATCTCAGTATTTTGAGAATGAGTTTGTCACATATAGTTAATACAGATTAATTCAGGCTTTAATTTGCCTTTGCCTAAATACTAGTTTCTATGTTTTTCAGAAGCTTTTACTTAGGAGCAAGTGAAAACTTCTACAGTTCATCAGCTTGCCTTGGAGCTGCTGACAGATTCCTTATGTGTGAAGTCAGCCATGGCTTTGCAGCTAAATGGTCTTCTGATTTTGGCAGGGCATCTGAGCCTCCCGTTGTTATTCAGTGCAGACCCTCTCACATCCTCTGAACTGGGCCTGTGTGCCCTCTTCTGGGTTGCCCTCTTCTGGGTTGCCCTAAACATGACTGTGAATAAGCATTCTCTCTGTAACTAGCTGTGACTGCAGGACAAGCATCTGCTCCTGGCAGGTTATCCCACTCTTGTGTGCTGCATGAGCCTATTCCTGGATGAACGTAGTGGTAACTCGCTTCACAGTAAATGAGCTGGGCTAGTGAAGGTCTATGTTTGCTCTCTGACATTGTTGGAAATAAGTGCAGATGGGAGAGGTTATTGGCAGCCCAACCTCTCTCTGCCGCAAACTCCTGGTGTTGTTCGTGCTCTCTGAATATGCCGCTGGAGCTATTGGTAAATTCACCAGAGCAGTTTGCTTGGGATGAAATGGTTTAGGGGTGAAAAACTGACTGGTGGAAGTGAAACAAGCAATGTGTTTTTGCTCCAGTAGCTCTGCTGGCAGAGGCAGAAGAGGGGGTGATAAGCTGTGGAGGACAAGGTAGTCATCTTGTTGACCTTTGCTGCTGCATCGTTTTTAAGCTGCTCCCATCAGCAGGCCCAGCATGGCCTGGAGCTAGCTCCGGAGGTGGAGTCGTATCTTCAGTTACAGTGACTCTATGCAGATAAAGCCTGATCCTTAGGAAACACCTTCAGACACACCAGTCTCCTCTGATGAAAACTAATCAGAAGTTCAAAGGAAAGAAGCAGCATTTCCTCCTTCCCTGTGGTCTCCTTTTCCAGTGTTTCCATTCCTGCCATATTACCCAAATGGCTTTCTCAGTGGATGATGCAATTAGGAGGAGATGCTTGCAAGCTTTCAGCAAATAAATACGTCAGAATTTGAAATGCACCATTTAGGCTCCATCACTCCTTCCCAGATGGAGCACAATTATTTGTGCCTTGTTGTGACATGTACATGCTGTGTTCTTTAAAAAGCCCTCTGGGCAGATTCAAATAGTTAGTGAAGTGCCTCTTACTTGTAATAAAAATAAATTCCAGAGCAAATGCTGGGATTTCATTTTAGCTGGATTCGTGGAGAGTTTCTGAACCCTGCTGTCATTACTTTCACATCTGATGTTAATTCCTGCCTCTGTCAAGGTGTGCAGAGAGATAATTCCCTTGTTGGAAAGATGGCTTCAATGATCAAGCAATTTCTTGCTCTTTTACTAACTCAGTCATGAGTGTCCACTGAAGCAACCTGTATATGTGCTTGTTTTTTATACTTTTCATGGGGAAGAGTAGTCTTCTACTTTGTGCAATTTCTTAAAGCAGTCAATTTTTGGAGTGGCAGGAAGGCTTTAACTAAAGCAGGATACATGAGATCCATCTGACTTGTACATCTGGAATGAGACACTGTAGGTCAAGAGAATTTTCTTTGCACTTGGTCTTTGTCTCATGGGAAAAAGAAAAAAACCAAATTATTTTGGATATATTCTCTCATCCTGCTTGCTGTTCCAAGTGTCTGAGGTTGCTGATGTAAGGAATAAGTGTTTTATATTTCCAGTTGAATATTGACCAGTGAATTCTAGTGTAGTGAGCATTAACCATCCTCCAGTTACTCTCCCAAGCTTTTTTTCTTTGTGTGTTGTCAGCTGTCAGCATTTTTTGGTTATGCAATGCACAGAGCCAAAAGAGGTTTGGGAAGTCTATAATGAGGATGCTGCAGATCCAGATTGCTTGCTCACAACCAAGCATGGGAGATGACAAGGACTCCATGATCCCTGGGGGGAGAGTTGGTATGGTGTGTGTACAACAGCTTGAGGAGCCAGGGTGTGTCTGGCCTCCCACAGTTACATGCTTCAGGCAAAAAGAAGGGACACAAGTTGGACAATAACAGCTTTGGAAAATCCGTCTGAAAATACCCAAGCAAACAGGCTGAAAGACCAAAGCACTGGAGTTGCTAAGATTTTTTTTATTTATTTTTTTTAAGACTCTTTCATCTTTTTGACAAAAATTCACTGATAGCTTTATGCTGCAGAGCACTGGGGAACTTCTAAAATAGAGAGATCTGAAAAAAATTACTCATTGGCATCTTTGGCACTACCAGAGGCAAGTAAGTAGAAGGCTGGTTCTACATAGTGGGTGTACTTTCTCACCTCTCTCGAATTATCGTTTGTGCCCAACTCCCTGAGCCAAGCTCTTGCTGCACTTTACCTTCCTCGGTGGAAACTGCTTTGATGTGGGATAAAGCAAAGATGACAGCGAGCTCCCCATGCTCCCCAGACTTGCTGCGTATTCCTTTTCTAGCCTGGAGCAGAACAGTCCTGGGCCCGTCTAAACCCTTTCCTTAACCATGGGGTTTATGATTTACCAAAACCAAACAAGTCAAGTGGGGCCAGCAGGGGAACTAAACCTGCACTGGGCTCATTTGTTTGTTTAACTTGGCAGATGTGAAACACTGCCATAAGACGCTTTGCTTTGGCAAATGGGGCTATTTCGTACCTGGGCAAACAAGATCGTTGTTTTCTGGCTGGAAACCTCTTACAGAGGCAGAAAAGACTCAGTGTAGTGGGATTTTGTGTCGTCTTGGACATAATGAAGCAGTGGCCCGGAGACAGGTGCACTGTAGCAGGGATAACCTCTTTGTTCTGTAGATCTGTTTTTTTCTGGGGTTTTTTGCTTGTATTTATATTTTTTTTCCAGAAGAATAGCACAGAGGCTTGCTGTCTGCATCACCAGGGGATACCAAGAAAAGCCCTGCATGCTGCCCACCGAGTTGTGACAGAACTCAGCAAATCTTTTCTAACTGCATAAAGTTCAACTGTCTTGGGTTTTTTGACTCTGAGGTAGTGCAATGTTTGGTGTGTGGGTTTTCACATGCAGCAGCAGCCAGGGCTTAGTTTAGGAGGATGAACTGGTGTAAAATATTTTCAGTAATAAAGTGAAGTCAGAGAAAGAGTTATCATAGGAGTCTTTATAGTTGAATAATTAAATGTATACCCAGGGGATGCAATGGGTCAGCAGTGCTGTGTAGTGCTCCCTGGAAAGATGCCTCTCCAGAGGCTGTAGCCAGTCCAGGCAGTGAATGTTGGCTGCAGTTTTTGTGCCTCTGTGCTGGATACTGGGCACTCACGGTGTCTGACTTGTCTTTATTGTTGGGACCATGACCTGCTTCAGCCAACTGGTCCTGGCCACCCCAGTTGCTCTGGTGTCTGGTCCTAGCCCCTGCTAACCTGCTTGTGCAGTCATGCTCTGCTGTGCAGCCTTACCTACTCCAGACTTGTCCCCCATGTGCTTTTGGTGCTATGGGAAATAGCAAGTGGAAGGTTGTTTTCCAGACATGGAGTAAACTGCAGGGGATCACACACTGTAATCCAGACTCTGAGTCTCTCTTACATGTGTTTAAACAGTAACTCAAGGTCCGGTGCTTAGTTTCAACATGCTCAGTTAGTCGCAAAACTGTAGGTGCCATATTTGGACCTCTTCTGGTCCAGTGACTGCTTTCTCCTCACATATTGTAGTTTTTTGATAGTCTTTGGATAGCTACAATTTTGAACTGTGCATCAACCACATTGTCTAGCCTTTCTTTGCTCCCTAGCTACAGTAATTAAGATACAATAATTACATTTGGAATTTTTTTATTAGGCTTTCCAAGCATTGCTTTTAGCTATGGTGAGAGGAGAAGCTCCAAGTGTTTTGCAAATTCCTGGTGATGAAGCAGAGAGAGATGGCAAAAAGGGCTGTGATGGCAAAGCCTGGAGTGTGGCTGGTGTGAGAAGTGCTTAACATGCGCCTAAGAGTAAATAAATGCTAAGCACACCGTAATACGGAGATACATTTTCTTAGTGGTTTATATCATTGTAACACAATGGATGGTCTGACTGGGATACAGCAAGTTGCATTTAGTTGGTACAGTAAAGTGAGTTTGAAGCAAGTAGCATTGGGGCTTGGAGGGCAGCTTTGTGCTTGGGTCGATGGAGCCCTTCACTTGCCTGCAGTCCTGCTTCAGAGCACAAATCGCAGAAGAGTTGCAGTTTTAGCTTGGACGCTTCTTTAGAAAGCTCGCCTCTGAAATAAACTACTTCAATTTTCTTTAAATCAGTTTTTAAATCACTGAAAATGAGCAAGTGCTGTGCCTTTTTGAGCTGTGGGTTTAGAAGCTGCTGAGGAAATGCCTGATGAGTAGGTGGTGATCTGACAACTCAGCCTGAATTCACTGAAGCTGTAACTTGAAATTAGTCTGAAGCACGGGTTTGAGGTTCTGGAGACTGAAAGCTTTTCCAAATCAGAGGTCTGTTCTAGGGTGGTGATAAGCATGAAAAATAAGAAGAACAGTGATGATGATCTGAGGGTGAAGCTGTGCACTGCCGTCCATGTTTCTACTGACCCTGAGTCCTGTCACCAGAATGGTTGAGTTCATTAAAGCAAGAGGAAACTGGCTGCTTTTTAGTTAGTGAGCTGAATTTGCTCCATGTGAAATTTGAGATGCTCCAGTGCGCTTGTGTGATAAATGCTGGGGATGCACTGTGGGGAAAGAGCACGGAAGGGGACCCGCTCTTTCCAGCAGCAGCAAATCATTGGATCTGCTCTGCTTTCAGTATACCCAGAAGTTATCCAGTTCCCTCTCCCGTGGTCCAGCAGGCCAGCTTTGGGTACCATGCTGCAGGCATGACTTTGGGTACACTTTTGAGACTTTAGCCTCGAATGCTAAAACCCTGCTGTGAGAGAGGGAGGCTGGCAGAGACCTGCTCCAGGGCAGAGCTCCCTTTGGTGGGGGACTCTTGTTCTTGAAATAAGGAGGGCTAAATGAGTCTGTCAAAGGGAGAGCTGTCGGTGATTCAGCCTCTCTGGCTCCCCATGGCTATTCCCTGACAAGGCGACCCCTCAGGGTGTGATGGCAGAGTCTCCCACTGGCCACCAGCACTGCCTCTAATAGCTGAGCACTTGTTTGCTTAAGCTTTATTTGTTCTTGGAGGCACAAAATTATTTGGTTTTGTGTCCATTTGGATAAGGAAAACTTCTGCAGAGCTGAGCGCGCTGCCTGCATGGGGGAGGAGGCTTTTTGGTAACCTTAGTGTATCTGGGTGGTGAGCTGTGCTTGGAGTGTGTTCAGTTCGGGCTGCATCCTGCACTGGAGACTCTTTGGGGAAGAGCACGGTTTCCTATTTCAGGGTGTTTCCTGACACCACGTACATCTTGTACTCTAGGCACTGAAATAAGATCGCCTGAGCAGCTGACGGTGGCGGCTCCCTTACCACGGTCCTGGTAGTGTGTGCAGTGCCTGCCCAGAGCCTGGCCTGGCCCCCAGGAATGGCACTCTGTGGGCTTTGGCGTGGGCAGAGGAGGGCACACGTTTAATTCCTGTTACCTTGCTCAAACCTCTGCTATTTGCAGCAGTAGACGTTTCTTCAAGTGAATGTATGGGGGTGATCAGAGAACAGACAAATTTCTTGTGGGGCTGCCTGTGATGGTGCCTTCTTGCTCTCTGTCCCAACCAGATGCAAAGGTTAAACCCGGAGTTTCTGTGGACTGCAGAGAGGATTTGGGAGGTTTTACATAAATTAACAGTATCCCCTGAAATTGCCATTTTGGGGCTTTTTCCCGCAGTAGGAAGCTGTGCTGCTTTGCCTATAGGCCCTAGCCGTAAACCCTCCTCATGGAGTGGCTGCGTCCTCTGGGAAAGGCAAAAACCATCCGTGAGCATAAACAGGCACGGTGTGTCTGTATTAGAGCTTGGACTGCTCTGTTGGTCCTTGTGGAAGTGCAACCTTTCATTAGGACAGATGTATGTGGGCCTTGGACTGAGAGCAGTGTCAGCATGGCTGGCCATGGAAATTGGGTGCCACCATGGGGAGATTCAGCCAGGCCTTTTCCAGGGCGCAGAGCTGTCGTGGCAGAGCTTTCTGTGCTGTTCAAGGTGCAGAACAGTAACAGGCTTCATCGCTTCCAACTTCACACCTGCTAAACTGTGACAGAAGACATCAAGAAGAGTAATGAAAAGCTGGGAGATGCAAACTCTCATTTTTCTTGTGCTTCAGGCAAAAATGGATTGGTGATTTTTTTATTTTTTCAGTTGAAACCTATTGCTGGCTAAAGCTGTTTTGCAGTTTGTTAGCAGTTTGGCCTTGCATCTTGTCTCTGGCAGGACCTTGGCAGAGGCTGTGTGGGCCTTGACCTTGACTACAGCTCTATGCACAGTGCAGATAACGGGGGAGAAGGTGCAGGCTGTGGCTGCTCCCTGGCAGAGATGCTGTCACAGGGCGCTGCTCTCCTGGGATCTTGGCTGCCCTTTAATGTGGTCCTGTGTTCCCCCAGAAGGAGGAGCCTTGGCCCCTCTGCCTCTCGTCTGGTGGGTGCCTCAGGAGGTGCTTTGGTCATATAGCACGTTCCCTCCCAGCTGGAAACACACCTCAGTTTGGGCATCTGGAAACTGGGAATATGCAGTGACCTGTGAAAACTCAGTACATGTGTACCCAGGAGCAGTCATGATGACTCTGAGAGCCTGTGGTTATGGTGGGTTCTTCATGACTGGCATCATTAATAAAATGAATGACCTGTGTGTGCCCTGCCGTAGAGCTCACATGTACCCAAGTCTGCTAATAAGGGCTTGTCTGTTGTTGCAGTCATGTAACCGCCCTGGTATTTGTCTGCCTTGTACGGCTGTGTCCCTGTGCGAAGGGGTAGCTGATATGAACAGAGGTGGTATAGAAGTTATTTGGTGGTGACATTGGCAGCTCGGAGGGAATGGATACCTCTCCCAAGAACAGATCAAAGACTTTTTTTTAAAAAAAAAAAATAAAAATGGAAAACTAAAGGCAATGTGCCGGGAAAGGACAGCTGGTGGAATGAGAAGGATGCTGGTCAAAAAGGGGAAGCTGTATCCATCCAAAAAGACACACAAAAGGTATATATTTCAGCAGAAGACACGTGCAATCAAAATAAGGCGGGCCAGAATAAGACTTTTGAAGAATGAGTTTGCCAAATATGATTAATTTTCAAATGCATCAGAAACCTTTTGGAGACAGGCAGCAGAAGGGATCAAGGTGTGAGAGGCATAAAAGCTAAAGCCATCACTGAAAAATCTAAGCCATTTTTTTTGTCAGTCTTGATTCCTATGGAGGCGATTTGTAGCTTTCCAAAATACGAGCTCTCTACAGAAGAGCTGTCTGAGAAGTCTCGCACTGAATGTCAGTAGAAATAGCTTTAGAGCAAACAGAGGAACTGATAAGAAACTGTAAGGAATAGGTGGTGTTTACTCAAGAGTGCCGTAGGATCTTAAATCTGAAGTTGCTGGAATACTTTGTGTGTGTCCTGATGCTTCAAGTGGCCTTAGTGTCACAGAAATTGATGGTGGTGAATGTGATGGTCATTTTTAAAAGAGGAGGATCTTGGAGAAATCCAGAAGGTACACATCAGGTGGCTCAGTACCTGTGCCAGACACACTGCCAGGGAAGGGCTGTAGAGAGGATCCTGGGGACCACAGACCAGTGGGTCTGACCTCCCTGCCTGGGCCTCTGCAATGAAGAACAAGATCACTGAAGCCATGGCCAAGCATGACTTCATGGAAAAGAGTTAACAGGGCTAGTGTAAATGCAAGCCCTGCCTCGTGGACCTCCTGGAGCATGGTGAGCACGTGGGTAGCAGCACCAATGGACTTCATACATCTGGCTTTTCAAACAAGCTTTGACAAGGCTCTTCAAAGGCTTTTAAGAAACTAGGTCACTGTGGCCATTAGAGGGAAGGTCTTGTTGTGGACCAAGAACTGGTGAAAACATGGGATGCAAAGGGTAGGGCTTAATCAACATTTTTCAGTATAGGTAAGATTCAGCAGTGAGGACCCAAAGACTGGTCCTTGGCACTGTTTTTCATCCTATGGTTGACCTCAGGCATGGAGTTGGTGCAGTGAAATCCCCATGTTTGCAGAGGATCCTCAATTCCTTAGGTGGTTAGATACCTCACTGAAGGTGAGTGAATCCAGAAGGACCTCACAGAACAGAGCAAGCGGACAAATAAGTAGCAGATAAACTTTGGTGTAGGGAAATGTGGGGTACCTGTAGGAGAAAATTATCTGTACTGGGCCTGGATGATGCTCAGCCTGGAACTGGTGGTTAGAGCTTAGGAAGGAGCTCAGCGTCATTGTCAGCAGTTTTCTGAAATCATCAGCTCAGTGTGCAATGCTAACCAAAAAACCCAATGAACTTTGGGAGATAAAAGCAAAGCAGAGGATGTAATTTGACCTTCTGTTACACCTTGGCACATATCTTGGGGGCTGCATGCGGTTCTAGTTTCTGCATCAGGAGGACGGTGGTGTTGGAGAAACCCTAGAGAGGATAAAATGACAGAGGGACAGAGCAGCTGCCTTATGAGGAGAGAGGAGGAGGGAAAAAAAGTAACTCCTTGGTTTAGAGTGGAAGTCTGTCTTAGCGTAAGGTCAAGGTACACAAAATCATAAAGGCACTGATTTAAGTTGAATTTTGTCTACCAAGTCTTTTGTGGCACTAGGATCAGGGGCTCTTGATGAAACTTATTTAAGGCAGGTAGAAGGAAGTATTTCTATTTTACACAAGGTGTGATGAACTTCTGAATTCGTTGTCCTGGGTGGTTGTGGACGCAAAAGGATCAGCAGGTTCCAAAAGCATCTGGGTAAACTTATAGGCAGTCAGTCTGAAACAGATACTAGGAAGATGAACCAGAGATGTGCCTTTAGCATCCATAATACAATGTGGATTCTAGGGGAATAAGGAAGAAAATGAAGAGAGGATATGACCAAGCTCATGTGCTCTGCCTAACAAACCCGTCCTGTTGTCTTGGCTGTTGTCAGGATGGAGTCGCAGTTGGTTTCACCCAAGGTGTGTATTTGATGTTCTTTAAAGTTTCCAGGAACCAACATTACGTAGTAATGTAGATAGATAGGACATGTTGTAGAAGAGCCAGTGTGGCTTTTGTAGACCAAAATTGAGCTGCTTGACTCTATTGATACTTGAAAGGTGTTTGCAGACACATGGCAGGAGTGATCCAGTGGCGTGATCTAGTGGACCTTTCTGAAAGGTTTCAGCATGGGGTACCTAAGAAAAGTCCATCATGGGACACATGGATGAATAAATGGTTGAAAGATAAGCTACAAAGATGAGGAGTAGACTGTCAGTGGAGGGAAGTCCCTTGGGGAGCTAAGCTTGGGTCTCCGCTGCTCACAGCGTTTGTACATGACCTAGAACAGAGGATGAAAAGGATGGCTGGGGAGAGCCTGCTATGGTCCATGTGCTCAGTGATAGGCTCTGGGCAAACAGAGTAAGAAATCCTGAGCATTGAAGTTCTTGAATGAGGTTGGCGGAAGCAGATGTTTCTGCAGAAGTATCAGCTGGCATTTGGCAGCGCTGTAGGAAGGGAAGAGGAGGTTGTGAACAGCAGAGAGGGGAGCAGAGGCCAGAATGAAAAAATTGTGACACCGCTGTGGTCTGCTGTCACATTGAATGTTAAGTGAGTATCAGGTCATCCCATCTCAGAAAAGTCCTTGCTTCTAACCGCTCAAGTAAAGTGCCTCTGTGGTTTTTCACTCTGATTTATCAGTGGCCAATACGATGGACTGCAGGCGGATGAGGACTGTCTAGGTGGATGTCAAATATAAAGGGAAGTTGAATGTGGTCTAGATCCTTGCCCCAATCCACTGGCTATGCTGTAAAAGAAGGACAGAGTGAGTACTGCCGACTTTGACATCTTTTTGAACTTGTCCCTTGAGCAAAAAAGGCCTTCCTTGCCACTTCTGAAAGTGGAAAGCTCAGTTTTGGACTGAACACAAGCTAATAAATACTTGGGGTTTTGGTGAAAGAAAACGAAAGGAACTTGTTTTGGGCACCAAATCAAAAAGTAATTGTTCTCACACCATTCTTTGCTGTTACCATGTATAGCAATTACTGCCATGGCAACAGATATTTTCAAGACCCAGCCAAGATCTTCCAGGGCCGCAACATAACTTCTAATACTCATACATTGTGGTGCTATTAATAACTGTGTTCCCCGCCCCCCTTGTAGCCAGGAAGCTTCTTCTTCCTCATGTACCGAGTGAGAGGGATAAGCTCATTTTAAATCAATTGTAGGGAGAAGTGACACTGGGGATTTCCTGGAGTTTTGTTTTGTTCTGTTCTGGAGATCCTGTCTACTGCTGCCAGCTCTGCAGCCACCTCCTGAGCTAAGCTGTCTTTCTTGTGTTCTTTATAAGAAAGCTCGGTCTGAGTTTTTTGTTCCTCCCCTACTCGCCCCGTTAAACCAGGACAAACAGATGACACATATTTACTCTTCCAGATATGCACAGAAGATTAAGTGTTTATTTCAGGCAGACTTGGTCAAGGGGATGTGATCTGTTGCCAATTGAATGTGATCTGGGTCAGGCTCCGGTCTGCACAATTTCTTTATTTATCTCCTGGTCATTTAAGTGAGATAAACCCTGTCTATTCAAATTTGCAGTTCAACTGTTCTTGGCAGTAGTTGAATTTAACTATGTTTAAAAACCCCAAGTGCGCATCTGCCTTTTCCCAGCCCCATTAGCATACCAGAATGAATCTCCTTTGAGTTGGAAGCATGTCAGAAATACCATCGCCAAGCCTTTTGGCACCTGCAGAGTTGCAGTGGGGAAAGTGAGACTTGGGCTCCTGCTTATGCTGGCAGTTTCTCTCAAGCCTATGATGCACTATGATAGGTGAGGACCGGTGTCAATGAGTCTGTCCCCAACTCTGGGCCTGGTTGTACACAGGTCACAACTGTGCAGTCATCCAGTTTCACCTCTCCAGAGGAATGAGTTGTTTTGCCAGGACAATCTCCCCTACCCCAGAGAGTCTGCTTTTCTCCTGCAGAATTGTAGCTATTACCTGTAAAAGCCTCCCTGCCTCCCTTGCTTCACCAACTTAAGAGTTAAAAGGAAGACACTGTAAACGCTCTTGGTTTTCCTTATTTTCTGGTGCTCTGAAGTCCTGCAGCTTCTTGTGATGTCGCTCTTTGACATCACCCTTCTGCAGATCTCTCCAACTTGCTGAATTAACAGCCTACTATCATAACTGAGAGAAAAATATTTAGTGAAGACATAGGATCTTTTATCCTGCCAAGCTTCCTGGAGAAACTGAAGAAATTGAGCATCTGCCCTGCAAAAGGTTGGTCCAAAGCAAGACGTAATTGAGTTGTCTGCAGGGAGCGACTGTGTCCTTTTCTTGGTGCGGAGCTGTCTGTCTTGGGAGGGTCTGTTGACCACGGTACAGCTGGAGGTGCTGCCAAGGGCAGCAGCTACCTGGGGAGGAGGCAGCATTCACGATATGGGAGTTCAGCCGAGTGAGCCTGGTTGGGAAGCTACTGGCCCACACAGCCCAGCTGTTTTTCCTCCTAGACATCACCAAGAAACACCTGAAACCCTGTTTGAGAGCCTCACAAACTGTCTGCCAATAACTGTCTTCTTGCTGACTTAGGAAGGTTAATGTCACCTTTGCTTCTATGACATGGTGAGAGCAAAGGCAGATTTTGGCCTTTAACTAATCAAGCTGTGTTCTGACATGCGAGATTGCACAGATGTTCGGTTTTAAAAAGGCTGTGACTACGTTTTAAGGCAAGGTTGGTGACCCAGTCTTTGTTTCTCATTAAATCAAGCCAGATCTTGTTAATGACAAAGCACCAGGGCTATCCATAGCTAGTATTTTGTTTATTTGGAGTTTGAAGGTGTTACTATAGTCACTGCTAATCTTACAGCCACAAGTGTGTAGCACACAAAGCAGAGCTTGAAATACTGCTCACGGGATGTGACTCCTACTTGCACCATAACATTTTGGAGATGATTGGGGAAAGAATGTCAGTCTGGGGCAAAACTTAAACACGCCTTTCCTTTCGAAGGAAGCTTTTTTCATGATTTATTGCATAAGAATTAAATACAATGGAGAAAATCAAACACGGGCTGTGTTTGTCATCCTAAACTTCTAATTCACTCATCGATAGGCAAGCTTGTCAGAGATGGAGGTGTGTATGGCTCAGGGAACCATGCACTGCTCTGTGGGGCACGCATGTGGGAGGGGGAAGCTCCAGAGCTGTGGGAGGGAACTGATGTTGTGCGATCCAGCTTGTTGGTGTCACAGCAACCTTACACTGTCACGTCCAATGCGTTTGTTGTTCAGTGATTCCTGTAGGCAAAGCAAATGTAAGAAAATAGTTTTTCATGATAAAGAGAGGGTTTTGCTTGTTGTTTTATGAAGGGTTTATGAACTCTATGGCTGAGGTTTTTGTCTGTTTATTTACTGCTCATCTTCCCTTGCTAGACGAAATTAGTATGCTTTGGGTTGGGGAAAATGATGAGTCCGAAGCAGCTCCTCTGCACAGTCCCGGTGAGGTGAGTTTCCGGATCACAGGTTGCGCTGCAGGGGACTTAGTTGTTTGCAGACTCTGTTTCCTCTTGCCTTTGATGCAGTGCCACATTCCTCTACTGTCCAGCATTGTAGTGGTTAACTTGAGTCATGCTTAACAAGCTTGGACAACTAATACTTTCAAGAGCTTCTCTGCATTTGTTCCTGTTTAGTTTTTTCAACAGAGTCGGCAGAGACAGCTGCAGCTGGGGAGATTTGCTGAAGAATGAAATGACCTAAAAGAGTTGTGATGAAACACTGTTATCTTTGTTTTATACTTTAAGCCACCAGCTCTGATAGCTGAGAAATAACCCAGTCCCTTGCAAACTGCTTCTGTGTTGTGCATGCATTTTCAAGGGGCTCTGTGTTTCAGCTAATAAATGACTGGCAACCCTTTAAATGGAGAGAGACAGAGGGCCATTATTTTGCTAATGCCGTGCATTTAGGAATGTTGACGCTTCAGATATGTAGCTATTTCAGATATGTAGCTTTGCAGACCACTGCTTGAAAGCCTTATGCTTTTCAATCTGGCTATTTGTCGGGGGTCAACAGCCGACACCTTCGGTGCTGCCAGGCTGTTGGTGTACAGCCTTGCCTTGCAGATGCTCCACCCTGTAATGACAACCCTGGTCTGCTCCTGCCCTCCACTGCTTCCAGCTCCTGTGCCTCCTTTAGAACAGCTGAAGTTGTGGTGATTTTTTTTTATGGTCTGGTGGAGTTATTTTAGATCTGAGGTGGGTGTTTCAAGAGGTCCTTTCACTCTCCGTCCTTGCATGCCCTTGCTAAAGCAACCGCTTGGTCCCAAGCTACCTGCTCATGAGTTTCCTTTTTCTGGTTTTGTACGTTTCTTTCCTTTCCCTGTCTTCCCAGTCTTCAGTCACCAACCTCTGTAAAGCTTTTCTCCGAGCTGCTCAGTGTTCTCTTGTGTAACAAATAAACATTTTTCTGTTTGGTGTAAATGAGCCTCTGGCACTTGGCTGGTTGCTTTGCTCTGTCATCGGTGCTATGGGCTCTCTTTCCCTCAAAAAAGATAGTACAACAATTGGTTTTCTTTTTCCTTTTTGTATGAGGGAATGCCCTGTAGCACTGTAGCGTGTTTGTGGCACTGCAACACCTCGTATTGTTTCACTAAGCCTGGGATCATCTATCCATGAAAAGAAATGATGAAAATCAGTTGGCTGCGGAGTTGATCCTGCAGAGTTGTATTCCTCATGAGTGATGTTCCTCATGAGTGACATGGGCTGCTGCCGGGGTGGTTGGAGCCTATGCTGCATTTATGTGGTGTGGTAGTTTTTCCAGAACAGCTTCTGATGTGGAGCTTCCTGTTCCTGGGCTGTTCTCCTTGGCATTGACTGATCAAGGCAGCAGCAGCAGGGTCCCCATCTGCAAGGGCTTTGTGGCAATGCTGGGAAGAATCCCTGAAATTGGTAGCAGTGATATAGGAGGCTTTGAAGAGTAAATATCAGTCCTGAAGCAGCTGGACAGCAAGCTAGATAAATTAGTACATTTATCAGTGATTCCTAGAATGGCAGAGAGGTCAGTGAGTTCTGCTATGTCCTTGAAATAGCTGGGGTGTCGTCATCTGTGTAACATTACTGACTTGGGCATAGGAAGAACGGTTGGCATGTGGTGCTTCTCCGGGGCTTGAGCTTTTGCCCTTCGTCCTTTCGGTACCTTCACCTTATCCCTGCAGCCATATCAGCATGATGCTCATGGCGCTGCCTTGTCAGTGTTGGGAAATGTCACCTTACTTAGCTCTGGTTTACTTGTGTTCAGAGGCTGGTGAGAGGTGGGGGGGCTTCGTTTGTTCCTGTATCCACAGGCATCTATGTTCAGCTTCCTGGTCAATTAATGGGTAGCCCCGTGGCTCAGGGGC
>WEIS01044317.1:0-31185 GCA_013389965.1 Todus mexicanus
TAACATTTACAAACATTTTAATTCAATTTCCCCTTTACAGGGGGAGGAAAATGGAAAGCTTGGCATTTCTTGCTATCTTCCAGTTACTCTGGGGAAAAATTTACCCAGAAAATAGTTTGTTCCTGTTGTTTAATAACGGAGTGTTAGAAAAAAATAATAATAAAAAAATCTCAGGATGAAGGGATGGACAGGATAGGGAAACTATATTCTCTCCACAAGATCCCTTTGCTGACCACGTACGTTGGCAAATGGTTTAGTGGCCAGGAAGATATTGAGCTGAAGGTTGGACTTGATCTTGGAGGTCTTTTCCAGTCCTAATGATTCTATTCAATGATCCCATGTCAGGTGTGTTTTGCAACACTTGCTGAGTGCAGTGGCTTTGGGGGGAGGTCTGTGGCATGGTGGGGACAGATTCCTGGTTGTCCTTCTTGCTTTGTGCTCACTGTGATCTGGATGGGACAAGTTACTAATGGTCTGCTTTTATTTTCCGAAGTGGAGGTGATAAGTAGAGCCCCCAGATATCACTGGGAATGAGAGCGAGCTCAGGCATCGCCTTCACAATTTCACCTTTGGGTGTCCAGGGCTTTCTGTATATCCATCCAGTGAATTTGGGAGAACTGGGTGGGTGGGTGATGAATTAGGGATCCCATTAATAATCACAAAGTGCTTTTGGGGTGCTACGATGAAATGCACATTAGAGGCATCAAAGTGGTTTTTGTACTAGCGACCTGTTCATCGTGCGTTTGATGGGGGCGGCTGGTTTGGGTGTTTTGTGAGTGTTATTCGGAGGACAGCAAAGGTGAGAACCACGTTACCACATCAATTACCGACTGAGGCAGCGTTGGCCATTTGACAAGGAGACTGTCAGGTGTACAGCAGCAGTACAGAGAAAATACTGTACCTGCTCCCTGCCTGGGGCGTAGCCACCAACTGGAATACTAATGAAGTAGTGTTGCTTATTCAAGACTTTGAAGATGTAAAACATTAAATAGTCTCATTTATTCTGTTCTGCTGATTAATGCAAGTCTTGTAGGGAGTTTTGGTCCAGCTTGCAGGCTAAGTATGGGATTTGGTGGGAAAAGAGCCACAGTCAGAGCCATTTGGGGAAGAGCACCTCAAGATACATTGACCCATGGAACGAGATCAAAAATTGTGCTTTTCAATGTGAACAAGATTTGATATTAATAATCTAAACAAGGTTTGATATTAGCTCATAATAAAGAAACGCCAGAGAAAAACAGCGTAGGAGAAGAAAGGGGGGCGATCAGGCTGGCTGTAAAGCAAGGTGACACTGGTAAAGCATAAATTTAATTTATGAAGCAGATCTTGAAGCATGGCAAGTTTTGCCAGTGGAAAAGTTTGTTGATGACACACAAATAAGACCTTCCATATGAGGAGGGATTTGACTGTTTTCTGAGAAACTGCAGAGCAAACAGTGCTTCTCCCTTGGTTTTTGGAGTGTGGACTTGACCCTGAACTAACCCTTGTCAGCGACAAGGTGATTCTTTGATCCCACAGGCTTTGAGGGAATGGGAAATGGGAAGCAGGCTTAAAAATGTCGTGATTCGGTCTGTATAATGGCTCCTCTGTAGTGATGCCACTGGACGCTGCAAATGAAGCCTTACTGCCTTTTGGGCTATGTTTCTGAAACGTGTGAGGGCCAAATTCTCTGTGTTATCCCCCTAACACAGAAACCCATTGCAGCTGTATTGTTGTAACTGTGAGCAGTGGAAATGCAGGATTTTTATTAACTTCACTAGCATTCAATCCTGGCATGCTTTTTTGTTTTTTTTTCTGAAAGGTTGGAGAGTGTTGGCAGCACTTATACATTCATTTCTATTTGAAAATATATACAAATCTGCTCCCAGGTCTCTGTGTGGTGAATGGGGGATGCCCAGCTGCAAGCAGTGGCGCTCTCGGCTTATATCAAGAACAAGTTAATCCATCCCAGTGTCCCTTATTCCATAAAAACTTGAGGTATCTTGTGCAAAAGGATTTGGAATTCTTTATTTCAAAGAATAACGATAGGAATAGCGGCCTCATTATGTAGGATTGAACAATGGATATTTTTGCAAGGAAAACTCAAGCTAAAATCAAGGTTTTCCTGATTAACGGTGCACAGAGGCCCATGGAGCTGCTCACATCATGCTCTGGTTGGCTGCTGGGGGGCAGCTTGCTCTGAAAATTTAAGGGTTGCTGAGCTGTGTGAGATTTGGTCCAGGTGTGTAGTTCAGGGGGATCTGCCTTTGGCAGAGAGAAACTGCTTTCAACAGACACGTTGATGGGATCAGAGTCCCTGATGCTCTGATTATTGCTTTAGCAAAGGGATTTATGACTCACACAGAACAGACAAGCCCAAGAGCTTTAATGTAGGTGGAGGAAGAAGCCTCACAAAGCAGTTTGTCACAGAGGCAACTCTGTCACTGGTAGATCTTTCCTTTTCCAAGGACCTGTGCACCAGAAGGCTGGAGTAAGCCACGGGTGTATACAAACAAGAAATCCTAGTGAAACCAGAACATGTTCTGGAGGCCCGAGAAGTCGCTATGAGTCCTCCCATTGGCCCTTGAGAGGCTTTGGACAGGATCTCTATGCTGGGAGAGCTAGAACAATGCTGATTAAATTGTTTATACTGTATCTAACTTGCTGGAACGTTAACCGCTTCTCACTCAGCAAGTTCAGCCCCATCTGGGCTGAGCTGAGTGCATCCCAAGAGGGGGTTTAGTGGGAACGAAGATGGTCCAGCCCCTGACATACCTGAGCCCTGTGTCCGCCAGCTCTATCGCTGAGGCCAGCAGCACGCAAGGGCTCCTGAGCTTTTGGTCCCTTATGAAAGGTCCCCCTGTGAAGCTGCTTTGATGCACTCTGTACAGTACAAATGCACTTAAATCACAATAAAATTGTAAACCCCCAACAAACACCTTCCAGTCCTTAAAAAAAAAAAGCAAACACAGTCACTTTCCATGAAATTGCATTTCAATCACTTCATATTTTATTTCCTTCTCCTTCAGGAGGAGAAGGGGATTTATTCCACCAGTGGGTGTAAAAATATTGACTTAATTTTATTATTTATTTTTTTTAATTGGAGGAGCAGAGACACAACCAAGTCTCTTACTAGCTCTTACCCAGACATCAGTAAATACAGCCTTTCTGCAGCAGCTCCAGTTTGGAGAGCTTTACCAAATACTATTGCTGTTGAAGTGGAGAGAGGGTGGGAGTGTGCAGATATGAAGGAGTGTGTTTGCTGGAAGGGGAAAAAGAAAAAAGGGGGGGGCTATTAGCTTTGAAGCAGATTTGTCTACTCTCAGTTAACGTACTGAGTGTGTCAGAAGAGAACTGCTCTGTGAAAACGGGCTGTGTTTCTGCTCGATGTGTTAACAATTCCAGCGAAGTATGAAGAAATCGAGCATTGTTCTGCTCTAAGTGGCACAGATTGCGTTTCAGCCAGTGCAGATAAAGTGCTAGGAATTGTCTGCTGGGCTCCAGAAGATGTATTTGAATTGCATGTTTAATCAGCGGGGTTTGGTTTGTTGTGTTGTGGTTTTTTTTAACACAGGACTTTACAGCCCGATAAAACTGAACAGTCTCTAACGAACTCTGCATCTGGATGATGGCAGGTTGAATATAAAAGCTGGTTGGGAAATAGATTTACACGGAGGCTGCTGCCAGCTGCATAGTAAAGTAATAACAGTTTGCTGGCAGCGCTTTAGGTCTGAAGGTCTTAAACCTCTTTACGCATAAGATGATCTATATCACAAGCTTCACTCTAGGGACAAGAAAATAATGGCACAAAAGCAATGGTTTAAGTTGCTTCAGGTCACCCTGCAGGTCACTGGAATAGTGAAAACCAAACCCGAGCTCTGCTGAGATCTAGGTTAGCATGTGAGCCTTTGGGCACCGCTACCCCCACACAGAGAGGAGCAACTGGTTCAGCCCGAGACATCCAGGACCAAACAGCTGGTAAGGAATGAATCCGTTGTCCGATGTGCTAAGAACAGGTCAGGCTCACTGCTCTTGCCTACATCAATTCTGCATTGCATGTTCAGGGACTCTCATCCACGGCTGCATCAGTGCTACTGGGATATCCAGAAAGCTGGCACACTGCAAGTGGGCAGTGCCACCCAAAATTCACAAGTGTTGTGCATGCATGACTTGCCGAATTCATACTTAAGTTTTACACACTGGCTTACGCTGCCTGCTGCAGTAATCTGCTGTTGTAGCAGCAACCATGGTGGAGGTTGTCTTCAATAAGCAGGAAATTATTTAGATCAGGCCCTTCTATGTACTGGTGTAACGTCCACCTTTGCCCTGGGAGAAGGTGCTCTCAGGGTGGTTCTGTTTCATGAAGAAAAGCTGGGCTGTTTCCTCAGAGCAAGATCCCATTACCTGCACTCACCCAGGTTAGCCCACATCCATCCCCACCAACCGAACGGGGTCCTTTGGCAAGCCACCGGGCAAAGCCCTTCTGCTTGCTGATGCGTTGCTGCATTTAACTAACAAACCTCCAGGCTGGAAGAATTGCTGCTTCATGTTATTGAATGGTTGGACCTGATGATCTTAAACGTCTTTTCCAACCTAGATGATTCTGTGTACAGCATATGAGCAGCCCAAGGGGATTTGGATGGTGGATTATTTTTTTTCCCCAATGGCAGAAGGGGAAAAGTGACCTTGTCTTTCTGCTACGTGGTTCAAAATGTAGCTCAGGATCACCACGCAATGCCAACAGCAGCAGAACAGCCTAGGCTGGTGTTTAGGATGGAGAATGCTGCTCAAAGCTGCCCAGTGTTGCTAACTCCTGTGTTTTCTAGTAGCAGTAGTGATTGAATGGGTCCTAAACCAGGGATAGATGGAATATAGCTTAGGAACAGGTGGACAAACAGGGAAAATAAAGCAGTATTGGCAAAACCAGGCGGCCTTTGTTGATATCTTCAACAAAGACAGTCAGGATTTAGGAGCTGTAGTACCTTCCTGGCAAACCAAGCGTGTCGATGTGTTACTCCGTTGTGACTTCCCCATCAGTTCAACGCTGCTCGCTTGTAACATCAGCCGAACAAATTGCTTTACAGCCCTCCTGTAAAACTGTAGCTCTCTAAATATCTGAACAGAAGCGGGCGACCGAGTTGTAATCGGCAGGCAGCGTTTCCTCGGGAAGAGTGAGCTTGGACTTGTATCACTGCTTTGCATTTCCTTTCATTCCGGTGGAAAAAGGTTCCGTTTAATGATTAACAGCCATTCCTACCTCTCGGCTGGCCAGGCAGCCCGGTGTGATATGGTGTGGTTGGAAAGCACAGAAAGATCAGTCTTTGCCAGACACGGCATCCCTACAGCACCGGTCAAAAGACAAAAGCCTTTAGTGTTCCTGAAAAGAATGTAAAACATTTTACATCAAACAGCTACAGAAGTTCAAAGATGTCACCGCTAGCCTGTGGCACAGGATGGGACAGGGTTTGTCAGAAAGGCTGAGGAGAGGAGGGAAACTGGCATTTGTGGGCACTAATTTGGCTACATACGTGATTTTTCAGCTTTCTGTACATCTCCAGTATGGTTAAGCCCCTCTGTAGTACACTGAGATCAAGAAGTATTAACCACAGCAGCTTTGACGTCACCAAATAGCTGTCAAACAGCAGTCCCTAAAACCAGAAGTGGTGCATGTTCTGCTCCTTGGCTGAAACCTCCTGTTCCTGCAGCGATGGCTGAAGCCAGAAAGAGAAATTAATAGGGTCTAGAGAACAAGTCTTATGAGGAGTAGCTGAGAGACCTGGGGTTGTTGAGCCCAGAGAAAAGGAGGCTCAGGGGAGACGTCCTCGCCTCTTGACAACTCTGTGACAGCAGGTTGCAGCCAGGTGGGGTCGAACTCTTCTCCCAAGGAACAGGACAAGAGAAAATGGCCTCACGTTGTACCAGGGGAAGTTTATGTTGGACGTGAGGGAAAATTTCTTTCCCATAAGGGTTGTCAAGGCCTGGAACAGGCTGCCCAGGGCAGGGGTGATGTCACTGTTATGTCGTGTAACATAACGTGTCATAAAAGACACACTGGTGTTGTGCTGAAGGACATGGTTTACTGGTGACCTGGCAGTGCTGGGTTAATGGTTGGACCCAATGATCTGAAAGGTCTCTTCTAACCAGAATGATTCTATGATCAGCTAACTGGACCCAGCTGGGCCAGCTTCTGCCTTCA
The DNA here is from genome assembly GCA_013389965.1 of Todus mexicanus. Lineage (NCBI taxonomy): Eukaryota > Metazoa > Chordata > Aves > Coraciiformes > Todidae > Todus > Todus mexicanus. The sequence goes on from WEIS01044317.1 coordinate 6,176, forward strand.
CAGAGATCATGACTTTGCCATGAGTGGAGAGACTTCTCAGCAACCAACCAGAGTTCATCAGCAGGTTTCTGCTCATGACCAGATCCTTACAAGGTAGGGAAGACTTTAGTCCAGGGCTTAAACTTGCGCCAATCATTTAAATAGAGCTCATGAGTGTGAGAGTTGCTGGTACGGTCATGTTGAACACAGGATCTGAACAGAAAAATCCTGTAGGGATTAGGAAATCCAGAGCAGGTAATTATATACCTGGGAGAACATCACAGCAAAGTGTGGTGCAGGGATCAGTACCAGACCCCTGCCTACAGCTCTCCAGGGGCTCCTCACTGCCAAGGCTGCTGTTGTTTGCAGTGTAGGGGGTTAGGTTAGCCCTCAACAAGACATTTCCAGGAGCTGGAGACTGGCACAGACAGCCCCTCCTGGACCACTGCCTGCTTACCGTGACTGTGCGTGTGCTGGGGGATGAATTCTGCTCCTGTAGATGGTTAATCTGCTGTTCCTGCTGGATTCACAGGCATGAATCCCACCCTCCCCAGTAGCCCTGTGCTGTGTGATATGTGTTCCTGGGCCACACCACATGGCCATGTAGCTGTGTCCTCCTGTGATCCCAGGGATTGTCACCCCTTTGTGGCAGTGGTGCTTCCTACAGGGTGGGCTCCCTTTCCCAGTACCCAGTTTGGATACTCCCAGTCTGGGCTGGGTGTAGATCCTCTACCCAGTGGAGAGTGAAAGGCTCTTTATCCCACCTCTCCTTCATGTTTGTTTGATCCCTCCCACAAGTTTTTTTCCAGTGCCTTGGGTTTCGCACTGCCTGTGCCTTCTGCCTGGTCATGCCACGGTTTTAAACCTGAATAGGGTATTTATCCAAATATATCCCTGTAATTCCTTGTGAGTTCTGGGGGCAGCGAGTAACTCGGGATACTCTTCTGACTTGGGCAAAGGTAAGAATGCCTGAACTGTAACTCAGTGCTGTCCTTCAGGCCAAGCCAAACTGGGAGGGCAAGCCCAGGTTAGTGTCTGGGATTCTTCTGGGCCTTGAAGCCGGGCACTGTGAGTCACGTAGCGCAGCCGAGGCGCCTGCTCACCATGGCTCCGAGATGCCTTCACGCTTGCTTTTCCAGGAGGAGCAAAGAGACAAGTTTATATTACTAAGAGCCTTAATGCTTAACCAAGCTACAGATCCCAAGGAGAGGTGGGTACTGATTCTCCTGGCAGCTGGCTAAATACGGATGAATATTTTAACGACTGTATTTATTCAGGCAGTAATGACATGCTGCATTTTTGGAGAGGTGCGTTTTGTCACAAGCAAGTGCTGTGTTCCTGAGGTTGTGTGGTGTGTGGTGGCATTTCCTCCTCCCCTGTGCTTTTCTTATTTTGGCTAATTAAACTGGAACAGGCAATTCCAATTCTTCCTTTTTTTTCCCCCCACCCTTTTTTTTTTTCATTTCCCTGCTGTGCTCATTTACTTCAGTTTATTTAGCATTTTAAAATGGCTTCTATTTAAATTTGGAAAGGAAGAAAAATAGATCTGCTAAATGTATTTCTATTCAGATCATATGTTGTGGCTTTCTCTTGTTGAAGAATGAGGTCTAATTTTTGAACCTGACTTCACTTGGCATTAGTCTTGGCTTCAGCAGCGTTGGGTTTCCTTTTGTTTTAAGTTAATTCCCTTTTTCCTACTGCTGAGCTACATTTACGTCTCCGTGCTAGCAAAGCTTTTAGGCATGTGTTTGGTTTGAAAGGGCTCATCTGAGCAAAGCGAAGTATGTGCAGAGTGTTTGAGGATGGGGTTCTAGGTATGTTTTATGGTGGCCCTTGGTGCAACGCTGTGGATTTGAAGCGTTGCCAGTTATACCAGTTACCCACAAGCAGCCCATTTGCGTCCGTCTTTGCACAAACATGCAGAACGTCGTCTTGCTTTCTTCTCTGTCCCTCAGAAGCCAGAGCCTTGTTCTTTTGGGGGGAGTTTTTAGAGGAGAAAGAAGGATAATAGAAAAGAGCAGGAGGATATAAGGTGTATTCAGCAGTGGAATTTCCCCACGTTTCTTTGCAAAGTACTTAACTTTTTTTATCTTAAACATGTAGGCTTAGCTAGAAGATGTTTTTCAATGAGGAATGCGTGACTGAGAAACACAGGAAAAAACAGCTGGGGAAAAAAATAAAAGCTACGAAAAATAGAGATTTTATGTAATTTCTGACAAGTGATACAACTGCTTCGTGTGCCTAAAGTCCCAGTCCTCAAAGCTGGGCTTGGTGGGTTATTTGAGCTCCTGGACCCTCAGAGGGTTTTGAGACAAGTTTGCCTGTGCACTGGAGTTTCTCACAAGTATCTGGATGTAGAACTCTGCTGCAAAGGTTTCCTGGAGGTCAGTGGGCCACGAGGCTGTTCGTTATCTGCTCCCATCATAACACCACTTTATTCCCATTTCTTGTTGTTGTTACAGTAAGCGAGGGAACAAAATACAGATGATCCAGGGCAAAGGTAGGAAATAAAATCTTGTGCCTATAGAACCTGGGAGATGCAAAACCACAGTCTTGGCAGGCAACCACAACTAAGTCAAATACATGGATTAAAGGAGAGTCCTTAGTGTGCGTGGTAACAGAAGATGTCGTATGTACAGGAGATCTGATTTATGGTGCAAACCTGAATTTTTGGCCACATTCTGAGGACAGTTTTGAGTAAAACCTGAATTGCTGAGTCAGGCCAGTGGGTCCTTGAATTTTTGTGCTCTGACAGTAGCATCATTCCCCTGTAGATTCAAGTTCAAGTACTTGGCATGTAAATGTTGATCCTACTTGTGGCTGGTTTTTTTCTCATGGAGGGTGAGTAAGCTTAGTGCCTATATCCAGGTGTGAGGTGCTTTAGTTCTGCCTGATCCTTCCCCCTGTCTCAGGGGATAACCATAGAATCATTTAGGTTGGAAAAGACCTCTCAGATCATCAAATCCAACCATTAACAGAACTCTGCTGAGGCTACTGTTAAACCATGGTCCTCAGCACCACGTCTAAATGACTTTTAAGCATGTCTAGGATTGGTGACCCCACCACTGCCTTGGACAGCCTGTTCCAGGGCTTGACAACCCCTCGAGAGGTGATTCTGCTACTCTACTCTGTTCTGGTGAGACCTCACCTAGAATACTGTGTCCAGCTCTGGAGCCCTCAGCACAGGAAGGACGTGGACCTGATGGAGCAGATCCAGAGGAGGTCACAAAAATGATTAGGGGGCTGAAACACCTCTCCTACAAAGACAGGCTGAGGGAGCTGGGGTTGTTTAGCCCGAAGAAAAGAAGGTTTTGGGGAGACTTAATAGTGACCTTCCAGTACCTGAAGGGAGCTTATAAGAAGGCTGGAAAGGGGCTGTTTACAAAGGCCTGTAGTGACAGGATGAGGGGCAATGGGTTTAAATTAGAAAAGGGTAGATTTAGATTGGATGTTAGGAACAAGTTCTTAACCATGAGGGTAGTGGAACACTGGAACAGGTTGCCTGGAGAGGTAGGTGATGCCCCATCCCTGGAGACATTCAAGGTGAGGCTCTGAGCAACCTTCTCTAATTGAAGATGTGTCTGTACCCTGCAGGGGGGTTGAACTAGATGACCTTCAGAGGACCCTTCCAACCCAAATGATTCTATGATTTTGGGGCAGAAATTTTCCCTAATATCCAACCTAAACCTATGATTCTATGATAAACCTCCCCTGGCACAATGTGACAAGATACAAAACCCCTTTGTGGAGTGAGACCCTGGGGTGGCTCAGCTTTGACGCCCAGACTCATGCTGGCACCTCAGATCTGTGCTGGATGCTCAGCACCTCCCAAGACCTATCCTACAGGTCCCTGTAGCCCATTCTACAAGGAGCTGCAGCCTGCCCTGCACCCTGGAGCAGCAGCAAGCATGCAGCTCTTCACCCCCAGCCCTCCTCTCCTTCCTCCAGCTTCATCCCTGCCCCATCCCTTGCTGGTGGGGTGCTCCCCTCCCACCACCATCACCTCCCCTCTCTGCAGAGCAGCCTGAACCTGCCCCTGGGAGGCTGGATCTGTGCTCATTAGCTGCTGTTTGCTGAAACCGGATACCTGGGGCACCCCAGCCCTGCCGAGTCCCCTGCCTGCAGCTCTTTAAAAGGACACGGGCAGCCTTCGAATTCCCACCTCTTCCACATCCATGTCCCTCCCAGCTCCCGCTGCCAACCTCCTCTCGTCTCTCCCGGAGCTCTGCAGCATCCATGACCCAGGAGAGGAGCGACAGCCCGAGGGGAAGCTGCCTGAAGCAATCCTGAGGAAGGATTATCTGTTGAATTTGGGGGGACCTCAGGCTCACCCCAAAGCCTTGCCTTGCTCAGGGCCCCGGAGGCTGGTGGCCACTCGCTGGCTCCTGGAGCAGGAGACACCTTGAGACTGGGAGGAAAGGGGCTTGGCTTTAGTTTGGGGTTGTTAGTTTGGGGTTCTGGGGTTTTTTCCTCCTTTTGCNAGGAGGAAAGGGGTTTGGCTTTAGTTTGGGGTTGTGGGGGTTTTTTCCTCCTTTTGCTTTTTTTATTATTATTATTATTTTTAATTTTTTTTTTAATAATTATCATCATAAAAAGTAGCAATTGCCGTAAGCTGCTGGGACAGATGAATGCAAGGGCTGCGAGGAGACGGTTCAGAGCCTCTCGCCTCGCTGCAAAGTAAGTGCCCAAGGCAGAGCTGCTGTGCAAGGAAGGGGACAGGGAGCAGAGCCAAGGGGCACCCAGGGGTGCTGGGTGGGAGAGCTCAATGTGCTGGGCTGCCCTCGCCTGTCTGAGGGAATCCCAGAGAGCTCAGGGGGTTGCTGTGTCCTGGTGTGGACAAGAGGGACCTGGTGCCTGTCACCCTGGGGTGTGCACGGTGGCAGGGTCCCAGCTTGGTGGGACTTTGGAAGAGGAAGGGGCAGAGGGATGCAGGTTCTGGCCATGCACACGAGTCCCCTCTCCAGGTGGAGCTGGTGAAGTGGACGTGGGGTCTGATCTACCCTGCTGGACCTTGCATAAGAAAACTCATTCCTCGCTCCCTGCCCTCTGGGCTGCAGCTTCCATCACTTGGAGCTGGGAGGAGAAAGGGAGGTCTGGAGATGCCCCGCACCCCGTTCTCAGTGGCAGTGGGGCAGGGTGAGGAGGGGAGCAGGGTAGGGGCAGGGGGATTTTCTCCTGCAAGCCTGAGCCCCCTCCAGAAGCTCCCAACCGCCCCACCAAGCGCTGAGCCCAAGGGAAAAAGCTGTGCCAGGTACCTTGTAACGCGGGTCCTTCTCCAGCCCGTGGAGAGTTGGGTCGAAGCTGGTTTGGGTGCAGGGCTTCTGGCAGGAGCAGGGATCTCCATCAGCAACCTCTCCCAGGCCAGGGGCCTGTGTGTCTCCTCCACAGAGCCTGGAAGGGGTCTTCGGTTGCTTCTCGGCAGCTCTTTTGGCTGCAAAGGTTTCTTCTTCTTTTAAATTATTTATTTACTTTGTATGATTTTTTTTGGTAAGTGCTTCAGTATTACAGAGGAGGGCAGCAGAGAGAGGCAGCAGGGACATCCTTAAATAATTTTCATTTCTCAAAATCTGCCTTTTCCTCTTCTCTCTAAGTCCAGAGGAGAGATCCTTGAGTGGGGGAGTGGGAGGCACATCTGCACTGCAAATAAAAATGAGAATTACAACCAACCAACAACCAAAAAAAAATAGTAACAGCTAAAGGGGGGAAAAAAAAACCAGCAACACTTGAAATCAAGGACTTTTGGGAAATCAGAGATCACAGAAATTGTGCTATTAATAAGGAGGAGGGGAGGAAAAAAAAAGAAAGAAAGAAAAGAAAAGAGAGAGGCAAGAAATCCAGCGAGCATGGGCCAGCCTGGCTTCCTAGCGTGTACTTTCTGTTCTCTCTCCTTTTTCCCAAGGTAATTGCAGTCTGCCGAGAGGGAGTTAAATGGGATTAAAAGATCTGTGTAAGCAAAAGGACCCAGAAGAGAAGGAGGAAGGAGTGAGCCGTCCGGGCCAGGGGGTGTCTTGGACACGGCTGAGCCCCTTAGAGAGGCAGAGAGCTGAGCTCCTGGGAAGGATGTACCCACAAACCCGCCTGGCCCCCTTTTTCTGATGGATTGCTGCAAAAATTGCCCGAAAGAGACAATGCACTAAACGTGATGGAGCCGGAATCAGAGCCGGTCTCCAGACTCCGAGCTCCAGCAGCAGCAGCAGGCAGGGGGTGAGTACAAAGTGCGAGTTGTGCCGGCGCTGGGGAAGGGGCAGCCCGGGCGGGGCTGGGGGTGCCCGGGGGAGCCCGGCCAGGGGCTGGGGGGAAACATTCCTGCTGCCTTGGGGATGATGTGAAAACTCCTGGTGCTCGGAGAGGAGAACGGGCTGGGAGAGAAGGAAGGGAGGCCACGCCGGAGCAGCAGGGTGGGAATGGGGCTCTGCGCTGAGAGCGGGGGGCTCAGAGCAGGGAAAGGCAGAGAGAGGGAGACCCCCCCAAAAAACCTCCCCCTTCATTCCCATGCACCGGGGAAGGGGGTTCCCAGCCCGGGGGTGGGGGCTGCTGGTGCAGCCCCTGCGAGATGCAGGAAGGGGCAGCTGCAGCTCCCCCTGCCCAGCGGGCACGGGCAGGGTCCCCCCAGCCCCTCCCGGGGGGTGCAGAGGTGCCAGGCTGCTCCTGCCCGCGGGGATGGGGGGACACGAGTACCTGGGAGGGCTGAGGCTGGGGCAGAGGCAGGCGGGTGCCTGGTGGCGTGTTCTTCATGTGTTCCCAGCACAAATCCTCCTTTCTCTCCCTCTGTGTGTGTGTGCATCTAAAAAAATCACACCCCACATCATCCCCCCCCACCCCGCCCATCCTCTCTCTTTCTCACCCAGCCGGGACCAGCTTTTTTTACCCTTTTTTCATTGTTAAATTTGCTGCTGCTGCTGCTGCTGTTGTTGAGTTTTGTTGTGGTTTGGGTTTGTGTGTTGTGTGGTTTTTTTTTCCTGGGGGCTAGCAAAGGGTTAACCCCTCTGGTTGCGTTGTCGGATGTAATGATGATTTACCGACACTCCCTTGGAAAGACTGGGATTCTTCTGCCTGGCAGTTTGAAAAAGTTGTGGACGGGATCCCCCAGGCTCGGCTGGGCTTGGGAGATGGGGTGAAAGGGTGGAAAAAGGGGCAAGGGGATTTTGGGGGCACCCCCTTCCTTCTCCCAAGGGGTCACCCTGCTGCGGGCAGCCCCCCCTTTAAGGCAGGGCTGCCTGGGGCGGAATGTGCAGCTCCTTTGTAGGCTCAGCACAGCTCTGCCTGCATGTGGGGGTCTGTCCCAAGGGCTGCAAGCAGCTCTCCTTGAGAAGTTTGCTCTGTGTTTATCCACTCCCAAGGACCACATTTTGGTGCTTTTAGGAGGTTTTTGTCGTCGTTGTTTGCGCAGACGTGGCCTCGGCGTGACTGGAGATGCTGGTAACTGCGGCGTTCTCCCAGTTGCAGCCGTTGTGATGTTGGGCATGGTCTGGGGTGGCCTGGGACCGTGCGAGGGTGGGTGTCTGTCAGAAATGGAGGTGTTGAGAAGGGAACGGGCAGATAAAGATTCTTCTGAAAGACCGACACAGCGAGGCGAGGAGAAGGGCCCCGATACTGGGGCGACACTTGGCACGGGGGACAGTCGCTGCACAGAGCACCCGCTTGTGAGCACGATGGAGAAGTTGGCCACAGTTGTGCTACAGAGGAGGACAGGGAGATCCAGCTCGAGTCCCAGGGCAAATCGGAGGCTGCTGAGGACAGGGTTAGGGAACATGGAGCCAGGAGAAAGACGGCAGCGTGGCCGCCCGCTCGCCCGAGGTCTGTGTCTGGTTTGCATCTCGGTGTCTCAGACGAGCGCTGCGCAGGATTTGAGTGTTGCTGTGCCAGGGGAAATCTGCGCTTTGGTCTTTTCTGGTGATTCCAAATATGTGCGCCTTTTGTTCCCAGGATCTCCTCTGGCTGAGCCACCTCGCCAGCGTGCTGCTGCTGCTCCGTTCCCTCCTCAGCAGAGGTCGCTTGCTACCCTTCGCATTATCTCCCGATGGGCTTTTTGGTGCTGGGTTTTGATTCGTTTGGCAGAGTTGAGCGCTGTGCATCCTACCGTTGCCACAGCTGGATGTTCCCGTTGAGGCCGTTTAGCCTTGGAGAGGATCCTCTGAGGCCAGATCTGGCTTGTGCCTGGGCTTGCCAGGCCACCCTTTTGCTGCCGAGTCTTCCTTGGGGTGGGTGAAGGTTGTGCTGCCTGAAGGCAGCTTGTCATGAGAACTTTTTGGTGCGTTCCCACGTGGTACTGAGGGTCCTGCTTGTCCCCACACTCCTGCAGCATCCTCTGGAGTGGGGCCGGTGGCTGAGGAGCTGCCAGACCTGCAGGAGACCCACAGATAGGGGTGGGAAGGCTGGCTCACCATGGAAGGAGAAGCCGTTGTGGAGTGTGCTGAAGCCCTTTCCTGGCTCGAGCAGACACAGCTTGTAAAACCAGAAGAACACAAAGTTTTACAGGCTCTGCAAGCTTCAAATGCCCCTCTTGATCATTTCCATTGATGCATTTTTAGCGAACGCAGGCTCACTAAACCACAGGGCCCTCTCTGCTGCTGCCTTGATGTGCCTCTCTGAGCAGGTCCTTTTAACTGGGCTCCAGTTCCATCCCCTTTCTGCAATGGGTCGAGGGAATAAAATCTGCCCTGCTTGAAAACAGAGTTTGTGGAAGTTGCATTATTGACCGAGGATTGTCCAAGTCTTGTGGTGAGGGGGTGGTAGGAGCTCTCAGACCACAGATAGACACAGAGCGTGTGGGTTTCTTTCCTCTCTCTCTTTCTTTGCCAATTTGTTGGGGGCACAAGGAGAAATGACGGACGCTTACTGAAGTGCAAATGGAAACAATGGGGAATTCTATACGGCTCTGCCAAACCCCATTCACAAAATGAAGGAATGCAAAGGCGTTTGTTGGAAGGACAAAAAAGGAGTTAGATGACAGATCACGCTCAGCGCTTCTGTTTATCGAGGGCTCCAGTTACTGACTGAGCACACAAAGGCAAGGGCCAGTAGTGAGTGTTGTCACTTCACACAACAGCAAAGTCAATAACCCAGACAGACAGGGCTGGTGAGCAAAGAGGAGACCAAGTAATGGGCTGTCAGGAAAGATGTCCTCTTGTAAAAGTTTACTGGGAGGTATCTGGGAGGGTATTTGAGTCATCACAGCCTGTCAGTCAAAAATGCATCTAGCAGGTGAGGAAGGAGGCTGTCACCAGCAGGAGCCCAGAGGAGCTGGTTAGCTCTGGGCCAGCTTTGTGCAATGAATACACAATCTCTAGTTCCCAATTAGGAAGACGAGGATCAGGAGTTTGAAACCCATCAGCTCTCTGTCTGCAGATATCAGCTTAAATTCTCGGACGAACAAGGTGTGAGGTGTCTGCAGGAGGGAGAGTTGGCCACGCTGATGTTCATCTCCATGTTCAGTGTACTGCATATCGGCATTTCGCCCCTGGAGAGGAGCTATAGGTGCTGGAGGAGCAAATATCAGACTTTTATTCATCCAGACTAGACCCTGGGTGATGTGCAGACTTTTAGGAGAGCAAAGCTTCTTTGCAGTCCTTGAGACCTCCCGCTGTAGCACTGCCAGGAGCTGAGGTCCCTCCTCTTTACGAACATGATTCCTCCCGTTCATCAGGCCCCGGTGGGTCCTTCGTTTGCTACCAGGGGCCTCCTCTGAAGGAAGCAGCAGCTTTTTCTGGGCTGCAGTTGCCAAAGCCCTGAGGTAGACATCTGTAAGCACAGCACTAAGGGCATTTTCAGTCTGAATTAAGATTAGATTTGGCAAAAATGGTGCCAGGGAAACCCTGGAAGTTTCTGGATTTGCACACACCAAACTCTGGGGCAGGGTGGAGGAATTCAGACATTCCTGTTCAGGATCACCCCGATCAGACCCGGTTGGAGTCTGGTCTAAAGAATTTCCCATCTGAGGGAGTTTCCCTGTTTGGGCTACTGGTGTCTCCAGTAATCATGGTGGGACAATCTTTTTAACCCTCCACTTTACACTCTGCTTAGAGTGCTGTTAAAGCTCAAGTGGCCGCTCTGACATCCCACTTCATCTTCTCCCCTTACAGCTGTGTGCAATGAATTTCTCATCATCAGCTGAAAATCTGTGCCTAGGAGCAGTGGGTTGGATTGTGGATGTTTTGTGTCCTTGAGGCTGGACAATATTTTTGGGGTGCTTTTTTTAAACACGATAATCTTAGGGGAGTACTGAATTTCATCCTTCCCACTTAACATTGACAGTTTCTTGACCACTCTTAGATTTCTCAGTATTTTTAAATGACCATGGAAATGTATCCATCAGGGCCACTTCTGTTTGTCTGGTTTGTCCTTTTTTCTGAAAAATGTGGATGTTGAATGGGGGGTTAAAAATTAGAACCATCTCGGGAACTCTGGGGTTTGCAGCAGTGCCTGCCTACACCAAACACCTTTGACTGGAGGAGTAAATCGATAGCTGGTTTATGCTGCAGAAGAGGTCCAGCAAAGGACTAGGCAGTGTCAATACAGGGATATCTACCTATCTACATGTTCCTATTGCTCTCTCCAGAAACTGAGGGTGAGAGGAGAAATACCAGTTTCCAGAAGCCTTGAAATGGGAGCAGAAGTCTGTTCTGCAAAGGATGGTACTAGTGCAAAATAAGATTTCTACCCCAAAAAGCTAGGAATGGAATCAATGCCATGGTGTAATTTAAAGCCTCGGTACCTAGGTTGTGTTTTCTGGTTCCTGTTGACTATCAAAACTACTTGGGAGCCCTATAAAGTATCACCTCCAGTCGCGTGCAAAGCAGCTTAAGAGAGACGTTTTCCCCTTTTAAGATAAACTCTCTGATCTACAGCTAGAAATGTAGCCCTGCCTTTCTTGAAAAGCAGTTTTTTATATCCAGCTGGTTTTGTGATCTTTTAGACATTAAAAAAAAAAAAAGAAGAAAAGCACCTGAGTGGAGGAGAGTAGAATGGGGATCATTTTTCCACCCTGCAAGGATGTTTTCGATTTTAAAGACCTTTCCCTGCTGTAAATGAGGGAGAAAACAAAAAAACCTAAATGCTGCTTTGGGCCCTTGTAACATTTTCTTCCGCTTCAACCCATCATCTAAGCAAACAAGATGTCAAAATCATTTGGACTGCTGTTTTTTAAGGCAAATCTCTCAATTTAAATGAGTTGAAATCATTCCAGCTGATCCCAGAAACTGTGAAGTGGAGAATTAGCTGATCAAGACTATTTTGCAATTGCTTCAGCTTTGTCAAATGCACTTTTTTGAGGATAATTCCTGGCCCAGTCTGTCCTGGAGGCTATTGTCTCGTTATTGTCCTTAGTTCAGCAAGTCCTTTATTCCAGGGTTGTCAGGTAAGAATCAATATGTTCAGCAGCACTTTTCTTTTACATTTGCTCTTGAGGTTGCCACCCTGAACACGACTTTACTGGGGCCCTCGCAGCAAGATGCACTGTGCATAAGCCACCTGGAGAGGTGACAACTCTCCTTTAGCCTCCAGGCTGCTCTCAGAAGTCTGGTCTTTCAATGCCCAGTAGGAAGATGGCAAGTGAGTCTGGAAGATGAAAACCCAAGGCATGGTTTTGCAATTGCACGCTAATTAGCCATTGAGATTTCATCAGGTCTCTGGATCAGCGTGTACCACCGTGTGGGGGGACCTCCTGAAGCCCCAGCAGCAGTGCCTAGACTTCCTGGTTGCTTTTTGTAGGCACTCCTCAGGATTTTTTTTTCTTGGGCTGTACCTGTGGTGCTCGTGGTCCTTACTGGGTGGGAAGATGCTGAAATCACCATTAAGGCTGAGAAGTGTTATTACCAGTGTTTGGGCTTCCTTGTTCCTCTCTGGTTTTGCCTTGCACATCTGACACTGGTTACTTCCCGTGGACTGATCACAGGAGTTTGCAAGAAGGATCGAAGCAAAATTAAGCTGTAGTCAGTAGCTTCAGTTTGCTATAGAGGGAGTTTGTCTGCACTGGAAAACTTTCTGGGTTCCCATGAGTTTGCATCATAGGTATTATGGGGCACATCTTCACCTAGTGACCATAGCGGTGGGATCCTGGTTGGGCTATTCATAGGCCCTATTCAATAAAAGAAAGAAGTGCCTTTAGGGGATACCTTATGAGCAAGGCTCTGTGGAAATTGCTGGTTGCGGAAAGAAGCCGAGCTAAAGGCAAGGTGGGTTTGATAACTCTATATAAAGAGAATAATCTTCCTTTACCGTTGCTCCTCAAGCTGCTTATGCAATCCTGTCGCCGCAGAGTTGTAACGGAAAAAGAGCCCGCATTATAAAATCCTGCAATAATTAACAGCCCCATCAGTCACAGGTCTGCCATTTGGAAGCTGCTTTTGCTTTTTCCATTAAGTTGGTAAATTTTGCCAAAGTGTTTTTCTTCAGTGTTTTGGCCCTCGGCCCTGCTCTCGGCTCTTAATGGTATTGGCTGAGCGAGGGGTCCAGGAGCAGGGCTGAGGCCAGCTGGATCCCACGTTGCACATTCGTCTCCTTTATAGCCCCGTCAGTGTCACTGGAATGAAATTACGTGCTGGATTTTCCCCTAAGGCTTGTTCCCTTCGTTGTGCTGGTCAACGGGGATTTGGAAGCAAATTGGGGTTGTGAAGGTACCCTCCAAACAAAAGATTTAGACTTTAGGTGTGTTGTGCACACCAGTGTTTGTGCAGAGCTGTACAACTCTGATCATCACCAGAGATTCTTAGCGCCTGGGATTCCTGCTGCCCTTGATGTTCATGTTATGTTGGTTACCCTTTTCTTCACATCTTCTGATGCTCTCATCGGGCAGTCAAACCCAGTTGTGATACCCAGCAAGGTCCTTGCTCTATGCACATGTGAAGTTGTGTCCGTGTCATAGAACTCTGTTGTTCCCTGGGAGCTGAGCAGAAATGCACCTTTTTGATGGAAGTGGATTTTAGGCCCTTTTGAACCATAAAAAAGACTTCTGCTAGAGGTGGCTGTGAAGAGTCGTCCTGTTCTCCTTTCCTTCCTTACAACCTGTGAAAGAGCTGGGACAGCAACTTTCCTTGGACTCAGCAATGTCTTTACCTGGACAACTGTGTCCCATGGGATGAAGTGGGCAGAAAGCAACCGAGTTCCCCCAGCTGGAGATCTCTTAGGCACAGTGAGGGTTTCCTAGTTAGTATATGGCCAGCTATAGGACATGGTGAAAGAATGTTGTGATTTGGCTGTTCCGAGCTGTTGTTCTTTCATGTATAAACTAAAGCAGCCCTAGAGCTCCTGAAATGTGCAGCCCAGTGTCCGGGTAATGGAAACAGCAAAGAATTATGTGGTTCATCTCATTTGTTCCCCAGCCGTTGCAGGGCTGCTCCAGTATTTTGTTCCTTCAAGCCTTTAAATATTAGTTAGTGGCTGGATTCCTGCTTGGATTTTCACACTCAAGGCCAGGTTTCCCTACTGATGTGTAAATCACCGCGGCTTCATTTGAGCTGTGGAAGGGTCTCCTGCACTGGGTGAGGATCTGGCCTGGGGTAACATGTCTCAAAGGATACTTTCTTGTGCTAAAGCTGAGGCTTGATGGCTGGAGAAGAGTGGTCTCTAATCCCATTTGAGAAATTATTTGTTTCTGCCAGATCTGAAGAGACGATCAAGCTACACTTTGGCGTAACTTTGCATCTCTTGGTGTTTGCACTGGCTTGGCTGAAATGCAGGAGAACCTGTGGATGTCCCACACTGTGTTCTTCTGGCTGAGGACTTTCTGTAGCTCCCTTTTGTGTCTCTGTTTCTCCAGCAGCCCTTGTTGATCAAGCTGTTAAACATCATCTCTAGAAAATGAGGGAATTCAATCTTCAAACTTTCCACTGACAGTTTTAAGGGAGCTTAACCAAGGAGTTTCCTATGTTCATTATTTGGCTACAAATCAGGGAAGTTGGGGGAAGAAAGGGGGGGTTTCAGCTACCTTTCTGGTAAAAGCTTTTCTCTCCACTGGTGTTTTCAATGGCACATCAAGGCACTAACTGGAAGGTTTCTCCAGTTCTCTCTCAAGCGTGAAAAGGTCTGTGAGGAAACTGCACTTGGGAGTCTGCAGCTCTCACGCTAAGATTTCCTGCCGTACCAAGCTAATGAGAAAATCATTAGTGGCAACAGCACAGGGCACTGGGTGGTTAGAAGCTGCCCTCTTCTTTGCATCTGGGTGTAAAAAGAGCAATCTATCCATGTGGGATATTGTATGTTTAGAATGTTTTTAAGCACGTAGTAAAGCAATAGGACTTCAAATTTGTTTGCAGAGATGCACGTCACTGCATGTCAGCCCATTTTCCACCCGTGTCCTCTCAGACAAGCGCTCCTGGGATGGTTTTTTGACCTTCCAATTTTTAATTATTTCTCCATCTTCTTGCATTTCTGGTGTTCTTTCCTAGAGGGGGCGAGTGCCAAAGAGTAGCAGCGGGAAGGGACTGCTGACCTGGCACTGGTCACCCTGCATCTGAAAACATTGGCCTGGTCCTGTGTTCAAGGCTTGATCAGCAGCTCCTAATACCAGTAGGAAAACCTTCCACTGAATTCAGTGGATGACTTTAAAGTAGCAAAATGAGATCTCGGATGGAAGCAAGCGCTGTTCTGCCGAGCGCCTGTTCCCTGTGTCCCAGAGACGTACGGGCACTGTCCATGACTTAGCTGGACTTGTGATCAAGGAGAAGACCCTTAACAGGGGGCTGGTTTTTGTTACTAATGTTGTAGAAACTCATTGTTTCTTCTCTTCCAATTTTAGGGGATTCTGCTTTCTCTGGACTGTTTTATGTTTTACCTGGTTCCTGGGATTCACACAGGGAAATTCTGAAGGTAAATTACACTTTTTTTTTTTTTTTTCTCCTCTCCTCTTTCAACCCAAGTGAAAGCCTAATGCTTTGATATTGGTTTAGGGCCATCATTTAATAACGTCTAGAATTAAATGCATTTATTGCTGATCCTGGCAGGACTGATGACGCAGATGACACAGTTAATGGCTGGCAAAAGAACCAGGTTTTTACAGGTGATTACGTGCCCCGCAGGGTTTTTGGAAGGACCTGCCTGTCTGGTGGAACTGGTGGGAATGAAGCACTTTGGTGTGTCTGAAATGTCACTGGCATCTCACCTGCGCTTGCTGGGATGTACCTGCGTTGGGAAAGTGCCCCTTGAGGCTGGGGCGTTAAGGAATTAAGCATCTCTGGCAGATGGGTTTTTCCTTGACTTGAATGCAGGCACATAGGATGTCGAGCATTCAGAAATTATAGGAGTTGTAAAAGTAAAAGCAAATTTGAGGAAGAATTATTTTACAGGGGTGGTTGATAGTAAAATGACTGACTGGCTCAGTCCTGTGCAGCAGGGGAGCTGTTCTATAGAGGATTAATCATAGACCTTCACCCAGTCTTTACACCTCTCCTCCAGGCATCCCCTCCTGGAGGACAGGACAAAAGATTGGGGAACACTAATGGATGACCCCACAAGAAGAGAGAGACAGCTTCAGACTCAACAAAAATAGAAATAAAACCATCTTTTAGCATTAGTAGTGGGAGCCGAGCATCTCTGTGACATCTGGTTGTAAAGGAGCCATCTCCTCTTAAAATAGCAGCACCTCTTCCACATGTCTGCTTTACACGGGTACATGCTGGAACTGAGCAGCTTCCTATGCAACCAGGAGACACCAGTAAGTGGACTAGCAGGCTCCAGGGCTCTCCTCTCAGTCTCCAAAACATGAAGGGAAAATAGAAAGTTGGTCAATGCTGAGCTGTAAGCCAGCCCACGGAGCACTTTTTACAGGGAGGGGAAAAAAAAAAAAAGAAAAGAGAAAATACATCCCTGCCATCAGCAATTTTGAAAAAAAGTCATATTTTCCAAATTCTACTTCAATGCAGAAGAGGTGAACATCTGGCTGAATTACTTAGTCAAGCAGTTTTCAGAGCAAGTTTTATGTCAGCTCATAAAGAGGCAGAAAAAATACTGTGTCTTGGCATCTCTCTTTTTTTTTTAGAGTAGATTTTAATAAGCTGTTTAGATTCGCCTCTATCCATCATTTTACTCACATGATAACTATGGGATGGTGCCGTGCCTTTGATTGGTACTATCAATCTAAAGGCAATTCTCCCACGTGCCTCTTAGTGCATTACCTTAGTGTGGTAGATAACTCCCTTCTGAGATACTTTCTCTCTGCCATAAAGGAATTTTTAAAAATCTTGTTTGTTTTCTCCACAGTAAGAGACAGGTACCAGAAAGCAAAAACTTCCACGGAAGCAAAGGCTGTAAGGAAACATCGGTGACTTGAGACCGAATTGTCACTCAGGATTTTCAAATGTCAGATTTATTAAAGCAATTAAGAGCTTGTTCACAGATGTGCATGAGGGTGAAATCAAGCCAATGCTGTGGGCTTTTGAAAGCACTGCAGTTATTACTATAAAGCTTAGGGATCTTCCTGCATGCTGGAAAATCAGAGAACGCACAGAACGGTTTTTCCAGAAGTGTTATAAATCCAGAAGATCATGAGGTTAGTGAGTTCATCTGATGTGCGCTGACTAAGGGTCTAGGCAGTGACTTTGGGAAATGTAGCATTTATTGAACCCAGTTTTAGCTGTGGGCATCACATCTCTGCTGCTGGAATCCAGGAAGCTGCAAGTTATTTCGCTCCTGCCTTTTGGCTTTGTTTTCTTGTAAAGGTTTTTGCTTGGAGAAAAGGGAAGGGAAAGAAAGCGATGGGAAGGAGAGCAATAAAACATTTTATCCCCTTTCGGAGATGATCATGCGGTTGTTCAGGAATCTCTGTGCATCTCACTTTAGGCTGCTAGAAAAGTTTTTCCCAGTTACTCAAATGTTGCTACAGGAACGTTGCAACCAGCTTCAAGGCACCTGGGACCAGGCAGCTCTAAGTGAGTGTTTTGGTGTTGTGGGGTTTTTTTAAATAATGTGTTTTGACGGAAAAATCTACAGAGGAAAATATTTGAAGGGGAAAGAATGCTTTGCTAAACTTGGAGCTACTTAAGGAAGTCAAAATTACCTTGCATTTCATGTTAGTTGATGACATCCTGACATCCCAGGAGACGTGCCCCACCAGCCCAGGGCAGTCGGCTTGAGATGGAGAAGCAGACGGGCTGGGTGCACAGGAGTCCTGAGCTCTGAGTCTGGACCTGGTGCTGGAAAATCCACGTACATGTCCCGTATGAGGTCTCTCTTAATCAGGTTTTGCGTAGGCATCTAGAATTTGGCTGTACCTTAGTATGCTTTGAGGGAAAGGAGTGGCTGGGTTGTGCTTTTTCCCCTGTTTCTTAAGCACTGTGGGATGCAGTTGCTAGCAAGGCCATTGGGTTGGTATTGCAAACAGCAGGAGCGTCTGAGCAGGGAAACATCCTGAAGTCTTTGCAGAGCAGCTCCCAAACGAGTGTGAAGCATCTCTGCCTAGTAGAGACCCACCACTGTCTGTCCCTGGGAGAGAACCTCAAAAGGCATGTAAAAATAGGAAGCAGGAGTCTAGCTCCTAGTTTAAGTGGTAAATTTATTTCCTTAGCCTTTGAAGCCTGTGGCAAGGGTCCCACTTGACTTCGCTAAAGCCAGGCTTTGGCCTTTACTATTTCATGGGCTCTGGAGATTATCCACTATGAAGATATTGCTGTGGTTCCTCCGTTCTGTGCAGAGAGGGGAAGGCTCTGCCTTTCCTAGGCTGAAAGACAACCTCGTTGAACAGTATGGCAGAAAAAAACAGTGGGAAACTAAGGATTTTATAGTATAGAAGAGGTGCTATGATTAACACTGTGCAGTAAATTATCTCATCTGTGTAGAGTGGGAACACTTCCATCCCCTTTCACACTTGATGCATCTTCACCAGGCACTCTCTGCTAGAAAATGAGTCAATGAGTCCCTTAAAAAAGGAAGGCGGGAATAAAGTAGAGCTCAAAGTAAATATTGATTGAGTCATTCTTACATTCAAAAATGGCCAAGGTTTTTGCCAAAGTCAAGGAACAGAGTTTTTCTCATTACTCTCCTCCTTTCCTGGCCAGCCGTGTTATAGACCTCAGACTGGCTTGAGCCTACAACCCTTCTGGCCAACACTGAGGATCTCTTTCCAATGCCAGTTCTCCAAAAGTTGGGTATTACGCTGAATATTTAATAGTTAAGGGTGAAAGAGGCCAAATTCCAAGGCCCCTTTAGGAAAGGAGGTTATTTTTCTTTGGAAAACCTTTGATTTACTTTTCCTTTTCATACAAGAAAGCTGCAATCCCATGGTGTTAGTTGACACGCGGCCGTGATTGGCACTGCTGCGTTTCTGATTAAATTCTTACCTGGCGAGATCAGCATTTAGATTCTCCAGCCCAGGCTGGCTTCCCCCAAGAACACTTAAATAGCTGGTCAGCGAGTAATGAGGGTTGCATTTCAGCAGGGAAAAGAACAAGTTTTGGGGCACATGCACTTTTTTTTTTTCAGGTCTGGGCACATCCACCTTTGCAGCTTCTCTCACGTAGAACTCGACATCTTCCCCAGTTAAGCAGTTCAGCTGAGGCTGCCGCCAGCTGGCTTCAGTTCGTGTTGCTGTTGCCTGCTAATCTGCCTTGGACTCCGAGCTGTGTGTGACTCCTGTTAGACCTCAGATCCAGAAACCAGAGCGCTCTGCTTGTCTGTCCATTGCAGACTTCTCGAAAGGCGGGTGCCTTTGAACATCGCCCTGTCTTGAATAAGGCACCTAGCTCTGAGGTGGCACATGCTAGAGGCGAGTCTTACCTCTACTGCTCAGTGGCAGCTGTACCTGTGATTTCTCAGCTCTTTGCAAAGCAAGTCTGGATCCTCCAACCTATTAAAATAATTTAAGGCTGTAAGATGATCTCCTGGGGAAAAAAGTGCCGCTGTTGAGAACCTGAAGCGGTTCAGTGAAATCTAGGTGCAGTTTTTTCATGCTGGGAGGCACCTTCGCTTCCCTAAACTCCCCAGAGTCTTGGAGATCAAAAGCTGCTTCTCACTAATTTGGAGAGAGGCAGATACGAGGCTTTTGCTCTCTTTGAAAGTTCTGTTACTTGCCTTCCGGGGATATAAAATTTTGCAATCCCGGCTGAGTCTGTTTTTCAGATTCCTTTCCAGCTGTGTGGTCAGTATTCAGAATTAAATCCCAGAGAAGTGGACTATTGGTGCTCAGTGGGAAATTTCCTTGTAGTGAGGTCAGCTCCCACCAGAACATCTGGAGCTGGTTGCTGGTGGGACAGGATAGACAACCAGATGCTGATGCATTTTGGTAATTGCTGGTGACCAAGTTGAGCATGCACTTACTTCTCACAGGACATGCAGAAGAGCTGTGGGCTCTCCATTCTGATTATTTGAATGTGTGTATGTGAGAGGATGGTTGGGGTTTCCTCCATCCTGTTGCCTTTCTCCATTTACTGGTTTGACACCCCTCCCCAGACCCATCCAGCCCTTGGGTCACCCAACATCTCATATTTTCTTTGTGCTTCCTTGTCAGATGTGGATGTTCTTCAAAGACTGGGCCTGTCAGGGAAAAGGCCATCGAGCGGATGGTCCTCATCGCGTACAGTTCCTCAAGGAGTCATTCCTTTCAAATCAGGGGTCATCTTCACTCAGCGAGCACGCGTTGAAGCACCGGTCAGCAGCATCCTCCCCGCAGGCTCCAACACTGACTTGCTCCTAGTGCTGAGCTTCTGCTCCCACCGCATCAACAATGCTTTTCTCTTTGCTGTCAAGAGCAAAAAGAGAAAACTGCAGCTGGGGGTCCAGTTTGTGCCTGGGAAGATCATCGTGTACGTGGGCCACAAGCGCTCTGTATATTTTGATTACAATGTCCATGATGGCCAGTGGCACAATATGGCCATCGATATCCGTGGCCAGACAGTCACTTTATTTACTTCTTGTGGGAAGCGCAGAGTATATGCGGATTTGCATTTGAAAAAGGACGAGGCGTTGGATCCACACGGATCTTTCCTCTTCGGGAAGATAAACCAGCACTCGGTGCAGTTTGAAGGAGCCATCTGCCAGTTTGATATTTATCCTTCCGCTAAGGCAGCTCATCATTACTGTAAATACCTGAAAAAACAGTGCAGGCAAGCAGATACCTACCGGCCGAACCTGCCTCCTCTCATCCCCATCCTGCCCAGGGATCCCAGTGCCTCCCCTAGCACCCCACAACATAAGGAGCCCTCGCTGCAGGGCCTGAAAAACCTGACCACTGTTGCCCCATCCTTGGAGTTTGGCAGGGTCACTTCGCCCCTCAAGACTCGGGGTTCTGGTGCAACAACCATCACATCGGTATCATCCCCACCATCACTGCCAAGACTGACAACCAAAGCCACAAAGGTCACAGTGGCCCCATCTCCTGTTGCATCGAGTACTGAAGCACAGCCACCCACCCGCTCGCTCCCTCGGGGAACGGTGACAACCCTCAGGGTGTCTCGGCCCACTCCCAGCACACGCTTGGAGAAAACTCCCCTTCCCACTGCCAAAAAGGCCCCACCAACGAGCCAGAGCCCTGCCACGGCCAACAGGAAGGACCCCAAGCAGGAGACCAAAAAGAAGATCAACCAAAAACCCACCCTTGTGCCCTCTGAAGCAGCCAGTACTGTAAAGCCGATGAGGAGGATGACTGACAACACAACCAGCCATGTCCACTTTGTCACCCTAAAGCAAACCCAGCAGAACCCGACCAACAGGCCCATTCCAAAGAAGCACGTGCCGTCCCCCACCAGGAAAGTGGATCCTAGTAACGTCCCTCTGGTGTACACCAAACCACCCCTGGGGGCTGCCCGTCCCGTCTCCAGAGCCAGGGCACAGGCCTTCAACCTCACAACCCCGGCTGCAGCTGATGGCTATCAAATCTTTGACCCCTTCGGACCCACTCCATTTCCGTTTTTATTGGGACATCCGGGAGTGAAAGGCGAGAGAGGACCTCAGGTAAGTTCAGGCTCTTATTGCTAATGATTCCCAGCTGTGGTTTGCAGACCACGACCCTCAAGGGTTTCTCTAAAGCTTAACAGAGTGTGACAACTCGCAACAGCAGCCAAGCACTGTGAAATTTCTGATGATCGCAGTTTTCGCTCGTTTCTCAGTGTAAACTTGAGTGCTCTGGGGTGGTGGACGCCCCGTCAAAGTTAGTGATTAAAGTTGACGCTTAGTGTTAGATTTAAGAAAATTAAAGAAGAAAATCACAGAATCATCTAGGTTGGAACTGACTTTCAAGATCATCAAGTCCAGCCATCTACTAAACCTTAGCATAACCACTAAACCATAAATCCCACTTCCTCCTTACAAATTGCTGGTTAAAGTTTTGATGGCCATGTTGGGGCTCTGTTCCACGCTCCTGGTTTTTCTCAAGGCCAAGAGGGCAGAACTGCCCATCATCTTCCAAAGAGAACTCATGTACTTCAAAAACATGCCACAAATTAACTATTTCTTAACATTGGTTATTGCTTTGTGCCGGGAATTCACATTTCCAGAAAAAAAAAATTATCAAATGCGGGTACAGAGATTGCTTCAGGTTCTATTTTTTTAAAACAAATTCTCCTCCATTTTTATGGTATAAGGGGTTTTTTTTATTATTTCTCAAAGCCCACACTTAAAACGTGCAAAGAGTTTCCTTTATAATTTTAACTACTGCATTCCACACACAATAATCGCTCTCAGGGTGTATATCTTGGCCATTGTAAAAGTATACACACATTTTGTAATGCTCAGAGCAGTCAGGCCACAGTAATTATCTGCTGCCTTTTTCTTTTTCTTTTTTTTTTTTTTGTTCTTTTCTCAAATGCAAACATGCAAACAGGATCTCTAAACTGGCCAACTTCTCGTAGGATTTGGTGTTCCAAGCTAAGCCTCTTGCTATATTGTGTATACGAGAGGGTTTGTCCATGTACAATAAGTTTCTCCCAGACGGAGGCTTGGCTTGCCAAGTTCCAGCCTAGAGCAAAGTTTTACAGCTGACTTCTTAAAATAGTGGCAGGAGGGTTTACAATGGAAATATTGAGACTGGCTTAAGGAGCACGATGGCCTCATGTCTGCAGTCGTGCTGCTCGGTGGTGCAAGTAGCACCTCAAGTGCAGTGCTTGTGTCTCACTGAGCCTTCAATGGGTGCCTGCCTTCAAGGTTTGTGGTTCCTGCCTGTCCAATTTCAAAGTGGTTTGATGATGTGTCTCCTTGTAATTTAGGTCAGGAGTCCCTGAAGGGAGTGTTTTGTTTGAAAGTTCCCATCTCTGGGAGAGGTGAAGGTGCTGCCCTGGGCAGAGGGATGCAGAATGGGCAGCCGGACTTTGCAGGTGCACATCCCTGATGTGGTCATTGTACTTGGAGAAGTTTTGCTAAAACCCTGAGCAGACACAATGAACTTCAGTGATTTTCTCTTTGGCCAGTCTTCTGTGTTTCATGGAGAGTCATTTCAGGCATATTTCCAAGAGGAGAAATTCAGCAGTTGTGAACTTCTCTTAAAATATGACTTACCTCTAAGGGGTGAATCTGGATAGCCTCAGCCCACTGAAATCCTGACCTTTTCCACCTTCTTGTCCTGCAAGTGTCATGAGGGTGACAATGCTCCAAGCCCCCACTTCCTCTGCAACGTAAGAGTTTATTATTGGAGTGGAAAATCCCTCTCAGCTTGTGAATCATAGCAAAGAAAAAGCTTCAGGCTTTGAAGGGCTGAGGCAAGAGATGGCAGGGTTTTTCCACCCTGTCTGAGAACAACTGGAGTCCTGAACAGAGGGAAAGGAGAACATTTTAAGGCTCTGTCTGGCTTTATCCTCTTGGACTGCTGGAAACAAAGTCAGCACTTTGGGAGGGAAAGGTTATGGCTTGGCTGGAGCTGGCTGCTGTGCGGTGCTCGATAGCTCCTGTGACTCACTCCGAGATCTCTCTACCATACTTTGTTGGATGTCTCTGACGTGGGAAGAGAAAGAGGAGAAAAGACCGGAATGGGGATGACATGCTGAGAAATTAATGTAGCACTTCTGTGGCCAGACGAGCATGTTTCAGAACAAGTACTGATAAATGCTCTGTGCTTGAGTAATTACCTGGCGCCGTCCTCAAGCTGTTGGGCAGGCGTTTGTGATGAGGTCAGTGGAGCCCTTCCTGCTCGGCGCTGGGATATCACAGTTGGCGCTTTCCCTGGACGGGGCAAGGTAGGGGCTGGGAACGTCATACACTGAGTCTAGCACATGGGTGGAAGGATAAGGTGATTAATTAGTTTTTCCCAGTTGTGTGGCCTGATGCAAGGTCTCTTCAAGAAGACAGTTAATGGGCAGAGAAATGTGTATGGGAAATGCCTCCTACCTTTTCAGCAAGTATTGGGAGCACCTTGGCAATGATTTATGGGCAGAGACAGGCTGGCAGCCAGCACAATGCAGCCTGTCTGGTTTCCACTTAGAGAGAAAGGACCATCTTTCATCCTGATCATCCCAAAGTCAGGATGAGAATGATAGCCACGATTTGAGGTAGCGATGACTCAGGCACTGTGGTCTCTGCACAATTCCGACTTTGTGAATGCTACCAAGATCACTGGGGTACAATCTTAGCTGTGTAGAACGGCCCCTTCCCCACAACTGAGGGAGATGTCCATGGGGTTAGAGGAGGGCAAGCAAGGGGCTAAAAGGATCTGTTGACTTAGCAATAAAAGGCAGCACCCTCCGTGGATTAATCTGCCCTGAGAAGACCACCACAGTGCTGCGCAACGGGAAATGGAGACGCTGCATCCCACGTGCAGCTAATGCCAGAGCATTAATTCTTCAGGAATGTTGGGTTTGTTGTGCAGCTAGAGGAGGGAGGATAATGCGTTCTTAAAAAAGAAAAATTTCTTGGGAACCATTAATAACCACAAGCATTTGGGATCTCTGCTCTAAGTTTCTTGCGGAGGGGAGGGAAATAGCAGAACACCCAAACATCATGCTAAGTCAGGGAGGCAGCATTGACTCAGCAGCTGGCAAAGGTCCCTCTGAATCATCCCCACGGCCGCCTGCAGCACCTCGCTTAAGATCTGCAGTCCTTGCGTGGGGCCTTCACTCAGCTTGTGAAGCTGCAAGTAGCTTGGACACCCACAAAATAAATATATATATTGAAAAATAGTATGTTGTTGTCAGCATGTCCAGCCCTGGACCCCTCGTAAGGCTGTGATGTGATAGGTGTCTGGATCCTTCGGTGGATGGGGGTGTCATTTGCTTGTCTATACCAGCAGCAGTTTTGAAGGGGAGGTTTAGGGGGCTGTAGCCTTTTCCCTTGCCTGTCAGCACTGGGATGCCAGCTGATATGTGTGTGCTCTGTGTAATATGGTAAAGACGCGTGAACTCCTTGCCCTGGCGCAGTTGGAGCCTAGCTGGGTTGTCCACAGTGTACGCCAAGTTGGACCTTTCTCCTATTTAATAAGGCTGTAATTCCATAGCTTTTTGAGCCCTGCATTGACCCTCCTGACAAGCGTCTGAGTCATTTTTAGAGCAAGAAAACCATACCTGATGCTGAAGATGCAGAGGAGCAGCCCGAGTTCACGAAGAGGCTGTGGAAGCATTTGAGTAACAGGAGGAGAGAGGAGGTCACGTTTCCAGTGACTCCCCGAGTACCAGAAGAGTCGCAGGGTTAGTGCTCCAGCAGCTCCAGCTCCCACCCGCCCGGTGTGGTGCGCAGCCAGGAGCCCCGGGGTCGAACCCTGGTGGCAGCAGGCCCAGGCAGAGGTGTGGTGTCCCCCTGGCAGGCAGCCTCCTTCCCAAGGCAGATGGTTTCTCAGTCTAGACTGCTCCAGCTGCCATCTTCCGCAGGAGCGGTTTGTCTTGGAGCCCAGCTCCTTTCATAAAGAAGCGATCCTTGCCAATTCAATCAGCGGGTAGGGGAGAGAGAGGTGATTGGGAACGCTGATAAAATATGTAGTGCCTATTTCCAGTCTTCCTTGTACCAGAAAAGGCTCCTCAAGCTGACAGTTTATGATAAATTAAGGAACACACAATGTGTTTGAACGTCTCTTAATGAATGAGTCATATTAACAACAACAAAAAAAGAGGAGACCGCACGCTTTGTATAGTACATGGGAAAAGTTTGAGCCTCGCTCACACAGTTGGATCATAATTTTTTTATTTTTT
>WEIS01044319.1:0-13101 GCA_013389965.1 Todus mexicanus
CACCTGCTTGGCTCTGAGCATGACGCCTTGTGTCTGTGTGTCCTTCTCAGAGGCAAGCAGAGAGGGAAATGGGCTTTCTGGCTCCTGGGACGCTCAGCCTGGTAACCCCTCTTGCACCTCACTTGCCATGTGAAGGGAGCTCCAGCTGTAACGCCAGCACTCCATAGGCAGGGGATTCTATCTGGGACTCTGTAGCTCCTAAGGTGTGTGTGAGAAGGAAGATGTGTGTGCAGCTGGAGAGTTGTGAGGACTGCAGACTTTTTCTTTACGTGTGCTGCTGCCACGTACAGGACCATAGAACGCCTCCGCCTTTAAACAGAGATGGGTGGGAGAACTGATGCGATTCTCAGTCATGTTTAGAGTTTCCCTGGTTCAATCCATGCATGAGGAAAAGGGACCCTATTTAATCTCTAGCTTTCCTGGTTCTGTGCCAGAGTGGGATAAGATGATTGCCCCTTAAGCCTTCACATGTTTAGGATCTGCCTCCAGAGACCAGCATCTCAAAAGGCTTGGTGGAGTAACACTGGGAGGTCTTTGAGGTGCTGTTCCAGCACACTGCTGAGATACTGGCTGTGGTACAATGGCCTTGGAAAGCTAACTGGGAGGTGAGTGAGTCAGGGCCCCCAACACAACGTTAGTGTCTTGGTTTGCTTGACCAGCACTGCTTTGTCAGGGGTCTCCTGTTGACCAGTGCCCCCCAAGGTGTAGCTGCTGGATGGTGAGTCCCATCCAGGTGCAGCATGGCAATGGTTTTCCTTCCTAGAACAACAGTGGCTGTCATAATGTTGTCTTGTTTTACATAACAAGGTGGGGCAGTGGATTCATAAAAAGCATTCAATAATTGGAAAGAGTGACTTGTGCTATTTCTAGTAGAAATGAAGGGGTTGCCTATGTATGGTTCTGCTGGACTTCTTAAGAGTGACTGGGCTAGTTTCTGAAGTCTGTCACAGACTGATCTGGGTACAGGGGCTGGAGCTGCTCCATACCCCCAAAGCCATGGTAGTCCCCAAAATGAATTGCCTGGCACTTGCTTTGCCTGCAGAAAAGGCCTGGAGGGGTTTCCTTGGAGTTGTTCTGTGTGTACATGTGTTCTTCAGCACTAAGCACTCCCTAACCCAGATCTGCTAAAAATCAATAAAGTAATCCACTTACTGCTTGGGACTGCCAACCTTTTTAAGCTCAGAGCTATTTTACCGTCTTCCTTCTCCCCTTCCTGCTAAGCTGGAAGAAAGAAAAGAGAGATGGGGGAAGGGAGGGGTGGCAGAGCTGGACTAAAATCAGACTCTTTGCTCTGGACAGATCAATAAAAATAATTCCCCATTAAAACTTCATTAGCATGGAATTAAAGCTGCTGAGATCCTGTGTGATCAGTAAGAATTAATGGCGCTACTAAATCTCGGCACGGTTAGTGCTTAAATCGCAAAGCTGCTTCGTGGCTCACACCTCCCTGTCCCAGTGCTGCAGGGGCTGACCTGGCCTTGCAGCCAGCTCTGCTCCTGCTCTGTCCCACGGCTGCTCAGTGAGGGCACAGCCTTCTCGGCCAGCCCAGGGGTAAGGGACAGGCTGGGATGGTAGAGAGGTGTGACTCAAGCAAACTGGTTGTGCAAGAGTGGATTTGTCTCAAAACAGTGGCTTATTTTTGAGTGCTGGTGGGCGCTTGAGGACCAGGGGCAGATGGCCTCAGAGCATGGACAGATGATGGGAAAGGTGTCTGGGTGGGTGCTGCACAGGCAGGCTTCCCGTTGTGCCGGAGCTTTCCCCTGACACTGGACCAGTGAAACAAGCCTCTGGGAACTGCGTGTGGGGCTGCACAAAGTCCCTCTCTTCTGTGGAAATCTCGTGTCTTATGGCCGGGGTGGGGGGAGGGGAGAGGAGGGATGTGAAAATCACTTCTTTTGGAAGCAGATTGTGTGTTGGGGCTCTTGATTGAAAAGTGCTGGGGTTTTTTTTCTCTGTGACAAGACTGAAATGAACTTGCCCTGCTGAGAAATCCAATTTTCTATCCAAAGATTGAAACAAGTCACCTTGCAGCCAGCTCCTCTGTAGAGTTCTGGGGATCTGCCTGAGGGGCCTTGGGGTGTTCCTGCCCCAAGTCTGGCTCTTACCTCCTGCCCCTAACAAGGGTTCCCCAGTGCGATTGTTAAAGGAGAGCACCAGAGGCAAAGCAAACGTTACCCTGAAACAGCAAACTTTGCCTACAGATTAAAAATCCTATGCTGGTCTCTCTTCCCCGGAACTCCAGACTTGTGGCTGTGTGTGGGGCGTGCACGCGTGCTGCTCGGCTGCCTCTGCTCCTCGGAACCCGCTCTGCAGTGCCATTTATGTTTGTGTTAAGGAAACAAAAAAGATGCAAAAGGTGCCTGGGTAGAAAATATGAGAGATCTCTCTTCTGTTTCTATTCCCCCTGCCAGACTGCACTTACTTGTTTGTTGTTTGGTTTTTGGGTTTTTTTTGTTTTTTCTTGCCTCAGTAGAACCTACTCTGAATACTGACCTACTGATAGTTTTTTATTTATTTTTTTATTTTTATTAAACTATGAGAAAACCCAGTGCATATGTACCAGAACTACAGCTAATGGGCTATGCCGAATGCTGATACTATTGCCTGCAAACCTCCTTGCTCCTGGTAATGGTCTGGTTATCTATTCATTCTGCTGCATGCAGACGCACTCCCTAATATTAGGTTCCCATTCCCCAGTAAACTCCAAGTCCTGGAGTTGTTCTGACGTACCTGCTACCCATAAAAAGTGTCCACGTCATGGTATCCTCCTGACATTACCAGGTCCTTGCACGCAGATCCAGAGTGCAAATGGGAGGAAGCCAAATCACCTCTTAAGAAGAATTTAAAAGTCGTTATCATAAAGGAGGAGGGAAAAAGAACCCTTCTCTTGCTTAAACTCTCTGTCTGGAGAGAGATGGCTATGGCAGTGTCTGAGAGGGAAGGAAAAAGCAGAGCTAACATGAGTAACCTTTCCTTCTCCTGCACACACAATACCTCGGGGCTGACAGCACCTCAGTCAGCATCCACCTGAGCTGCAGCTGGATACCGAGCACAGCTCTGGGCTGCACGCTGCAAGCCTTCTCTCCTACGGTGTGTAGTGCCAAGGAGCAGCATGGGCCCTCGGGTGACCTGGANACTACATGTGGCATGGATTAAGCCCCCTTAGCTTTGTCCCGTGTCCCCGCCTCTTCTGATCTCACACAGCTTTAGCAACTGGCTAGTGACACTTTTTGGGGGTGTCTTGAGTGGGTTTTGGACTCTTTTGGATGGAGGCAGGGAAGGGAGTTGAGCTTCCAGCTCTACTAGCCCCAGGAAGCTCCTGATCCTCCTCAGCCCTGGCTGTGTTTCCTAGGGGTGACTGCAGTCCTGTGCTACAGGGACCGTGACTCGATGGCTTGATGCCAGGAGGCATCAGGGGCGCCCCAGGGGCCACTATGGGGTGCAGCTGAGGCAGGGCCAGGTGCAAGAAGGACATTGAAGTGCTGGAGCGGGTCCAGAGGAGAGCGACCAGACTGGGGAAGGGTCTGGAGGGAAAATCTTATGAGGAGAGGCTGGGGTTGTTTAGCCTGGAGAAGAGGAGACTCAGAGGGGACCTTCTCACTCTCTACAACTACCTGAAGGGAAGTTGTAGGCAGGAGGGGAATGGGCTCTTCTCTCAGGCAATTTGTGACAGGACGAGAGGGCACAGCCTGAAGCTGCACCAGGGGAGATTCAGGTTGGACATTCGGAGGCACTTCCTCACAGAAAGGGTTATTAAACACTGGAATGGGCTGCCCAGTGAGGTGGTGGAGGCACCGTCCCTGGAGGTGTTCAAAAACAGACTGGATGCCACACTTCGTGGCACGGTTTAGCTGAGTGGTGGTGGTAGGTCATAGGCTGGGCTCAATGATCTAAGAGGTCTTTTCCAGCCTTAAATATTCTATGAAATATTCTATGATTCAAGGTGGGAGTGTGGGGCTCCCTAGCCTCAAAACACTGGGATGGTTGTGTGTGTGTTCCTGCCCTGTCAGTCAGCCAGCCCATCACTAGGGCACCAACCCATCTGGGCAGGGGTTGGACCTTCGCATGTCCAGAAAACACTTCCACATGGCTGCGGCTAGTATAACTAATAAACTGCATCGAGTCTTTACTGGTGGAAAAGTGAAGCACCCCCCTCCTTCCTCACGATGCTCCTCCCCTAAACAACTTAACGTCCCCCCCTTCCTCCTAATTTCTGATCTATACCGGAGCCGTCATGCATTGATCGGCGTCTTATCCGGGTGATTATGCTACCCGGACGGTCTGCCGTGAATTTCCAGGGAGCTGAGACAGCTGAGTGCAGGAGCCAGCCCTGAGCGGTGGAGAACAAGAGCATGTCTCATCCTGGTGAGCAGCTGCTGCCGGCATGAAGCGAGGATGAGGCCACTGGAGGAGGCAGCTGCCCCGGCACCCTTGGAGAACCCCTGCTCCTGCAGAGCCATGTCCTGACCCCGTGGAGCTGCGCTGTGCTCTGGGCAGCTTTGAAGTTCGAGGCGGCAGTTGTGTTTAGAAAGGCAGGAGATGAACTGAAGATTAAACATGTATGGGAATTATCCTCACTTCATTAAGTTTCCTGCGGGCTTTGGCAGTAAGTATTTTACTTGCATTTGCAATCTGTGCCTTCTGGGTTAGGTGGAGGAACTGATCCCGCAGCAGGAGTTAAGGGGGTGGGTAAAGGGAATTGAAAAACATGTTTAACCTAGCTCGTATGCAGCTGTAACCTCCAGTGCCTGCATGCTTAAGATTGAAGCTGTCCTGTGATTGCATGTGCTGCGAACATCAGCGCAGCCAAAGCAAGCTGCCTGAAATGATGCAGGCTTGAGTCAAACTGTGACTCTTTGCTCTGAAGTTCCGTATTGAGAGGTGCACATATGGACACACACGTTTTATGTGTTAGACTGAATTTGTTACACTGAAAGAATAGGATCGAACCAAGTGTCTTTCCAATTGAATTTGTGTTAAATTGTTGGACGAGAAAATGACTTTTGAAACGCAGAACCACTCTCAAGAAAATCTAAAGGGCTTTTTCTTTGCCTAGTCGCTGTTTCCTGCCCTTATGACACAGACACTGCTGTAATCACGTAAAGCTGTGTCAGATTAGCCAAGTGAGGCTGCCCGGCGAGACCGGGAGCTGTGAAGGGCTGCGTCTGCCTGGCTGTGAGCTCTGGTACCCCCGCGCACGCCAGCCGTGAGCCAGCCCCGCTCACAGAAACCAGAACTGCTCTGGGGAAGCACACTTTGCAACTCTGAAGCTCGCTTGTTATTATCTGAAGTTTCTTGTCTTAATGTAGGGGACATGTAAGGGGAGTGGGTTGAAGAGCTGTAGGGTGCTTCCCAACTGAGGCAGGGAGAGGGCAGGTTGGAGTGCTTGTCTGCAAGGAGCAGCGAGCGCCTGCATATCAGCTGATGACAAAATAGTGATGCTGCTTCAGGGAAGTTCAAGTGCGTTGTTGTTTATGGGTGTGCGAAGTCTTAGTGTCTCTAGAAAACTCCTCAAGTTGTTCCCAACCTTTCAGTGTAGGTAAATGCCTCCAGGGCTCACTCTGGAGGCCCCCAGGCTCTATAAATCAACCTGTTATTTCTCTGCTAGAGAAGAGGTGCGTGCAGATACTGAATTGCACACGGAATGTTCCTGCTATGCGTATTTACTTATCTATCTATTTTCCTCCCTCTTGCACCAGAAGCTCACCTCTGGTAATTCTCTACCTCTAGAAAAGTCATCGGTATTGCATCAAGTCATCCTTAAGTTTCCCAAGCCCTTGACTTTCCAAAATACCTTTTTTAGTCAGTTTCTGCAGAAAAGAGAAGATTCATTGAAAGAATCTGTGGCTTGCTGGTGGTTTTATGGAACATGCAAGGACAAGCCAAACTCTCTCCTATTGCTGCAACAAGAGTGAAACAATGGAAGTGTTATTTGTGTTTCATTTGCTGAGTATTACAAATTTACAAGGAAGAGAAAGAAGTGTGTCATTCAAACTGATCTTCATAGGAACCAGGCACAGATCCCTGTAGAGACAGAGGTCACGCTCAGCGCTCAGCAGCGCTTTTGGGAGATTCCTAGGAAAGGAAATTGGTAGTAGGAACAGAGATATTTCTGCTCCACCAACAAAGGTGAAGGGACTGTTCTCCAACCTACCAACAATTCAGTATGTTGGGACTTGAGCTTTCATTTAATTCTAACTTGGTTTAGAAAACCAGAGGTGTTTTCTGCAGGTGAACTGCTGACAGAGATGCAAAAGCTTTGGTCAAGTGTTGTTTGGGCTGCTTTACAACAGTTGCTTTGCCCTGTCCTGGGCTCCCCTGATACTGTAGACCTGTGGGTTACCACTCTTATCTATGCTCTCCTCAAAGCCAAAGGGTTTCCATGCCCCTGAGGCAACTTGGTGGGGCTGGGAGCCTGTGGGTGGTGGGGCAGCTGCCTTTTCCTGGGTTACTGAGTCTGCAGAGAGGGATTTCTGGCTCATTGAGAAGGCAGTTGCTACTCTGGCCAGACAACTGTAGGGTTTGTGGGTTGTGTGAGATGATAGCGAAGCTTTAAGAGCGATGAAGCAGGATAGCTCATGGTGACCATCAACAGAGGGATGTGTGGCAGCCTTGAGGGCCTCACCACAAAGCCCATGCAGGTAACGTCCATCTCCATCAAGCCCCCAATATGTTCATGGTCTTTGCTGCTCCCCAGTCCTTTAAAATAGCTATGAAACTGGACCTGCCTGTGCTGGCACCATGAAGGGGGACATCAGAATGATAAAAAAGGGCAGTGTCCACGCTAGGCTGTCAGCTTGTTGCATTTGTTGTTCTTGCAGCATGTTGCTGGAGGGCATAGTTAAGGTGATGTGGCTGCTGCTGTTTGGCATGTCTAGATCTTACTGTAGGCAGGTTTCCTTGAGCTCTGAAATTCTGGGCTTCATTCTGAGTACAACCGAAAAAAACCCCACAACCCCAAACAAACATATATACTTCCTCTTTTTTTAAATTTTTATTCAAGTAACTGACATGTTCCTTATTTTTATCTGCATTCAGGTGAGAAATAAGGTGTATTGGTTTGATGGTGGGTATGATTGTCGCTTTGATTTTACACGTCTGAGTAACAGCATCAAATTTGTCTGAGAATCTACGTACATAAACTGGTAACAAGCATGTGATTCATGGTGGGGAAAAGCACAGGCTATAAAGTGTTACCGATGAGTTTGTAGAGTAGCGGGGAAAGTGTTTGGATGAGTCACCCTTGGACATCTAAAGCAGGAGATGGGTTTGCCTTCACAGCCTGGGTCATAGGAGCGAGGAAAGGGCTGCAAAATGGGTTTTTATTCTCCAGAAGGATGCATTTCATCCAGAGCCCAGCTCCCAGGGCAAGGAAAGATGCTGTGCTGGCTGTCCTCTCTCTCTGAGCACTCCCTGGCACAGTTGGTTGGGGACAAGAACTAACTTGGCTCCTCCACAAAGTCTCTTTTATTAGTACTCATGTAACTTGGCCTGCGGCCACACCACCTCCGGCTGCAATCTTGTCAGCTCTCCCAAAGCAAAGTGGGGTTAGGCCAGGTCATTTGGGGGATAGGGAGAGGAAAACCCAGGTTGTGCCTGACTGGCTGGCACCTTTTTCGCTTGTGATGGTCCCAGGTTTTGTGACCTGCAGGATGCTTTTCCCCAGGGTGTCACAGCTTGCTGCAGCTGTACTTGTAACTGCATATGTGAAGATGGAAAAGAGAGGTCTTTGACCCAGCAAAGGTGTGAGAAAATCCAGTGACTGGACAATTCCTGCAGCTAGGGAAATGCAGGAGGGTTTACATTTATTTATTTAAAACAGGAGACATTTGCTTTCAGTTGCCTGGGGCAGCCACAGACTCTGCAGCCAGTGAGATCCTATCTGATGGGAACCTTTAAATGCCTCTCCAGGAGTTAAAAGACTGCTGTAGGAATTTGTGCATGTCTTTTTCCCAGTGGGTACTGTGCTGGTCGGGTGGGAAGTCTGATCAGACAACTCCTCAGGCCTTAAATTCAGCAACTTTTACTCCTTTAGGGATGAGACACTTTATCCAACTCTTTCTTGTGTGTTACCAGGAGGATGTGATACCTTGTTAGGGTAAGTTTGGCTTGCAGTCCTTGTTTTAATTACCTGACAAGCAGTTGCTGGAGGAGTCTGAGGTTACAAGATTGCTGTAGCCACAGAATTACCCAGTCCTGGTGAAGTCATGAAAAACCCTGCGTGGTTTCTGTGAATTTCACTCCTTCTGTCCCACCTCCTTAGCTTGACTCCTGGAGACGAGTGGTTGTATTGCAGAGGAGTCTTGTCCTTGGACATATTAAGCTATTGACTCACTGTCCAATTTCAGTCAAATCAGATCAAGATCTCAAACTAGCATCTGATGCTCAACCTGCACCAGGGCAGGTAAAAGTCTCATGTGCTTCCAGCCCCCAGCTTCTCATGGCCCAGGTTTTGGGTGGACCCTATTTGCAGGGGCAGCACAGGAGCATTATCTGAGAGGAGAGGGAGCAACTTTTCCCACTACCTGGAGAACCGAGGAAAACTTTCTCCTGCCCCATACAGATCCCTGTTGCAGAAGCCCCTGCTCGTGTACCTGCCAGCACACCTCCAAAATTTTTCGTTCCTCTGCGATGTTAGCTGTAAGGGGAAGGCTGCTTGATTTATTGACTTGGAGTTGAGTTCCTGCTAGATGGAAGCACAAAGGTTGCTGGACCTGAAAAGCAAAGCAAACCCACTAACCTTTCTGTAGTATATTAGAATGGCAATCCGTACTGTCTGTGAAAATCTGCTTGGACAGTTTAAAATATCACCAGAAAGGGGATAGCTTTCCAGTTTGGCTTCCATGTATGAAGTAAAAACTACTTCTGTAGTCACAGCACTTTGCTTGATTCCAGTTAACATGGGTTACCCGCTACATAACCATCCAGCTTCAGGAGTGTTTCCTCACAGGTATTTTCCCTTGAAGGTCGTCTCCAAGGACGAGCTGCCTGCCAAGCTCTACCTCCTACGCATGCATGTGCACCTCTGCTGAAATCAGCTCTTCTCTGCATGTCTCTTCCCACTTCTTGGTGCTCTCTGATCTGCTGAGGATGAAGGATCTGCAAAGTTTTGCTAGTCGTGTGTCAGGCAGGGCGACTTGCACCTGTAAGCGTTCATGCCAGCGAAACGAACTCTTTCTGTGTATATCTGAGGCCTCAGAAACAGAAGTGTGTTGTTTATTATTTGAAGAGTTCCAGCTTTTAATTCTCTCTGACATTAAAAACAAAACTGTGAAGGTTGAAAGTATCATCGTCTCTGGGCTCACTGGAGATCTGCAGGTCTTAGGAGGTAGGATGGCTTCAGACCTCAGCTGAAACAAGACCCCAGTGTTTAACGCAGATACCTTTACTCTTGAGGCTTTGCTAGGTGTTAGAGCTGAAGGGGCATGAACCAAATCAAGCTGCAACCCACGCTGGTTAAATAGACAAGTGTATGTAGGGCTTGGAAGTTTCTGGTCTCTCCACATTCTCAGGTGAACTCTCTGCTCATACAATTGCTGAGACTGATGTTTGCTACCATTATTTGGTTGAAAATCAAGGCAGCTTTATTGGTTGCAGCCTGGACGCTTCTCTTCCTACTGCCATTGCCAAGATGTTTGGGGTCGCTTGAGCTGTCTTGCAGATGATCTTTGCTTCTGCACCTGCTCCAGCTTTACCTGTGAGGTGCTCATAGCACAGAGGTATCCAAGCTGGCTTTATTGAGATGGTGTTGGTCCTGGACCTGTTTAGCTGTGCTAGCCCAAACCTAGCTATTTAGCATTGATGTGTTGGACCTGGAGCTTTGTGCTCTGCAGATGCATCTGTAGGACATACCTACTGTGATGTAGACGGTGTTCTTCTAGTCCTGGCTTTATGAGGCTGTTCATGCATGTTCCCTATCCCTGGACTAGGATTTTGCTGAGGCAGAGGTGAAACACAGGTGGAAGTGAAGTATCAAAGCTTTGTGTCCTTGCTCAGCTTCAGTGCCAGGTGGGTGAACACAATGCTGTTGCTTATGTCCTCAGGGGCACTGTTTCCAAAATACAGAGAACCGAGTGGTTCTTAGGGTCTTCCCTCACCATTTTTTTCTAATATCAGCAAAGTCATTTATGCTGATGTTAGATGCAATCCTTATTCTGAACGCTAAAGGATGGATGTTTTACCTGTGTGCTTACTTCCAACCTACAGCTGCTCTCTGCAGCAAGTGATGAGATACGTAGTTTTAAACAACGAAGCACCCAGAAAGAAGTGTCTTCTTTTTAAACTTTGCGTCCTTCACAGAGACAGCTGGAGTGTGGGTGTTTCTGTACAGGAGAGCTTGTGGAAGGTTGATGGTGGCACTGGGTTCTCTGGATACTGCATATTTGCAGTGGAGACATCAGAGAATCCACGTAAGGCAGCTCCTTCCTGTCCTTTTTTTCCCTACTCCTCGGAGAGAGAAATAAATACAATATCAGGCTTCCCTGAACCTCTCTTCGGGAAACTACCTGTTCAACATGAATGTGAAGGAGCAAAGCAGGAGAGAGACATATCTGATCCACAGATGGAAACGTTTAAGCTGGTCTTAAATCTGGAGTAGGTGATTACAAGCAGTAGCAAGCCCTGATGCTTGGTGTAGGGTCTCAGCTGGTCTTCTCCAGCAGATGTGACGGACCCGGCTGGCCTGGGAGCTGCACTTGGTGCTGGCAGGCAGGGGCTGTGCCAGCCACAGAGCCCTGGCCTCCCGACAGAGGGCTGCCCTCCGCTCTGCGGGGCCCTGCCGCAGCTGGCTGAATCCCCAGCATCGCTTGTCACCTTGTATTACCTGACAGACAGACTCCAGGCCCGCTTTGGCTTGTGTAAATGTCACCTGTGCTGAATGCTGCCGGAGAGGCAGAGGCGGCCAGCTGTGGCTGGCATGCAGGACCAAGACCTGTCTCCCCAGTTCCCCCGGCTCTGTCCCAGAGCTGCTTCCCTGCTGCAGAGCAGCTCCGCGCTGGTCTCGCTCTGCTGCTAGGCTGACGACTGTTCATCTCCCAAATGATGGGAGGAAATACCTTGAAGAAAACCATGCCATCCCTATGAGCCCAAGGCCTTTCTGGTTGCTTTCTGTTGGGAGATGTGGGACATGGACCATAAGTATTTTCCTGCAGATCATTTTATTTAATCATTCTGAACCCAAATTAATCAGACTTGTGATCTCTGCTGATTGCATTGTCCAAGCCACCCTGGCCCCTTTGGACTGAAACCACTCTGAGGATACTCAGCTCAGGGAATGAGTAACCGAAGCGTCAAGGATGCTTTGATGTGACTCTTCCTGCATACCTTCTGCCAGCTGTACAGATTGTCCCTCGCACAAGCTAATAATCTAGTAGCAGTCACATCTGATATCCCTTTCGCAGCACTCCAGCCTGGAAATGAGTAGCATAGGGGAGCATTTCCTCAGATGCAGGGGGGTACATTTCTTCTCTCTCGGGGTCTGACTCGGCAAACTGATTGCAGGGAGGGACTGGAAGTCAGTTTGGACCATCTCGAAGGAGGGCTTTGCTTTGCTTTTTTTGGTTTGTTTAGTTGTTGTTTTGTTCTTGCTTTTCCAAATGGGGTTTGTATTACAGTTTATAACAGATGAGTAAAATTGTTCATCGGTAAATGAAAAGTTGAAACTGATGATTTTGACCAACAAGTTTGTCACAGCCTTGGCAGGACAGTGTGGCCACGTTCTGTGGAAACAAGCATGTTAACTCTGCTTTGTCATCACGCCCTGGCAGAGCCTGGCTTTACACCTGCGTGTTCTCCACTAGATATTTGAATTTATCCATCCATCTCTACCAGCAAACACTCCTTCATGCATTCACACTTTCTCTTTGCCGTCTCATTGCTGGGGTAAGAGAGGTACACACAAGCCTTCTCAGCTTCCTGACTTCAACTTTGGATCCCATTCTGAGGGCTAGGGGATTCATTTGGTCACAGCCTTCAACTGTCACCTCTTGGCATGGACACAAGCCCTGGCCATCAGTCTCCATGGGTGAAAGCCTTGCTTTGGGTCCTTTCAAAACTTGTAGCGTTTCTAAAGGAGAAACTTAGTGGTGATGACGTTCCTGTAAGGTCTGGTGTAAGTGCAAGCAGTTAAATAACTCTCCTGGGAGTCTTGTCTTCTTGGCTTAAATCTTGTGCATGATACTTTCAAAACATGCCCTTTTCTGTGTTAATCGAAAAGGATGAAGAATTGTTTGTCTCCGTAGCTGTCCTAGTGTGATAGATTTCTGCCCAGTCTCCCCTTCAGTGGTTTATTTTCCAAGCTGAAGAATCCTTAGGGGCAATGTTGTTTATCTTGTTGTTTAAAGAGGCATAAAAACAGTTTCTTTCGAAATCTGTGCTACAGATGCTGAGGAGGACGGCCTGCTATGGTACCAGGCTTTTCACAGCTGATGAAAAATGTATTTGCTTTTCTCTGAAGCTGATAATGGCAGAAGTCAGGATGGTCTTTTTAAGTCCCAGGAAACAACACCTGAGGTGCCTGTGAGCTGAGCGCTTAGGTAAAGTGGGGGCCAGGCAAACAACACATCCTCTGCCCACCGCTAAAGACCCTCCTGGCAGCTGTCTCTGGGGTAAAAGGCACTTGGAAGCCATTCCAAGGTAGGAATTTTGTTGT
Source organism: Todus mexicanus (assembly GCA_013389965.1). Classification (NCBI taxonomy): domain Eukaryota; kingdom Metazoa; phylum Chordata; class Aves; order Coraciiformes; family Todidae; genus Todus; species Todus mexicanus. Next base: position 12,650 of record WEIS01044319.1, read on the forward strand.
CTACTATCAGAAAACTGACTGCATGTCTCCACGATGGTGGCAGGAGGATGTGGGGTGACTCTCTCCAAGCAGAAGGCAGGAGCCCTGGCTCTGCTTCTAGACCGCCTCGCTGCCTCCAAGGCTTCTGCTGTTGTCATTGAGCTGGCTTCCTCTTGCTGCACATTGCTTTCCCACTGGGAGAATTGATCCAAAAAGCCAAAGCAAGAATTGACAAAGACCTTTTCTCCCCCTCCCTCTGCAGAATTAAGTCTGAAGTGGGTTGATAACGGCGGATCGAGTCCTCCTTGACTCTGACAAATGTCTTTAATGTTATTCAGCAAGCTGACCTTTTCCCGTCTTTATTGTGCATCTTCCCTTTGAATCAGATTTGATTGTTACTTCAGGTAAAATAACAAACACTGTCACGTAAATAACTTTGCAATAATGCTAAAAGGAGGAAAAAAAACCCCAAA